>JAGDQP010037006.1:0-18807 GCA_022664845.1 Lepisma saccharinum | reverse complement strand
TAGGTAGCCTAATCTGGTTTAGCATATTTTTAAATGATGATTTGTTTTTTTTTTTTTTTTTTTTTTTTTTGAAAAAGAAGCTGCTTGGGATCATAGAGCGTATCCTCTCTCTCTCTCTCTCTCTCTCTCTCTCTCTTTTAAGCTGTACTACCTCTTGGTAACCTTATTGTAGGCCATTGTAGACCACCCTGTATATGTAAAATGGAAATCAATGCTGTGTGTATATTTTAGCTCAAGCGAAAAAAACAGATGTTGAAACAAAACAATGTAACATCAATATTCCCAACAGCTTTCAGTAGTATTCATCATCAATTAAGCTAGCAAATCATTCATGTACACTCGTGGCACTTTTTTTTTACTAAAAAAAAGTTAACTCTGTTTCTCCCTGATTTTCATTGAGTGAACTTTTTTTTTATATACATATAAAAAAAAATGGCAACTACGACAAACACACAGCGCTTCTGGGTATTATACACAGCAGTTTGAACATAAGCCTAATTCAGAGTGCCATTGGTACGATTTTAACTACTACAAAAGAAGATCAATTGCGATAAGCCAATAGAGACAATCAGTTCAAGTGGAGGGAAATGGTTCGTTCGTCTCAATGCCCTTTACAACCACCCAAACACACAGCCACACAAGCTGTACGAAAGAGAGGATGCCTATATCGAATTATTTCCCGGCAACTAAGCGGAGAGCACATTTTGGGGGTCGCGTGTAATGCAGGGTTGCCCAGTTGCTGTAAAATAACAATAGTATTAAAGCTTGTGGCTGTTTCGGTTGTTTTTTTGTTGTTGTTGTTGTTTTTTAAGATTTTATGTTGCAAAATTGATTATAAATAATTTCAATAAGGTACACCGTAAAACTATTTCCTTAATTTGAAGCTGTTTTGCAACTGACGTAAGGTAAATATTTCGAAGAAACGAATACTATTCAAAATTATTCAAGTTCATGGGTGAGTTCTACGTATTTATAATGTTAAATGCATAACAGAAGTTTTTTGATTCGAATGTATTTTAGTGCTCAGAAATGACTGGTCAATAAACACATACCTCTTTGCTATGAATCCATCATAGAAGAAACATGGCATTCTGTATTTCATCAACGAACTAAATAGACTTCGGCGACGAACCAACGGTTTAGTTTACCATAACCAGAGATGCGGAAGATTTAAGACATTACGTGCTCCGTCTCACAATCGGAAGATTCTCAAAATCCAACTCGGAGTCGCCCATCGCCACTGAGTTTGTCTATCCGTCTTCTCAATCATGTCATCGCAATTCCTCAATTATATCTTGAATTAATGTCAGCGTTACCTTCCTTATGTAAAGGGCGACTCCACTGTGGATAGAGCGGTACAGACTCCTTGTTTTTATTTACACTAGTCTCTCGTCGAACTGAATTTGCTGGGACCACAGGTGATTCCATTAAACGAAAATTCAGTTAAACCGGATAACAGTAATTTACACTGTAGTGTAGTACTATACTACAGGTTTGAGAAACAACTTTATTTTAAAGCAAACTAAATAATTTAAGGCAACTACTATAATGTAATTGCTGTACTGTATTTTTACTGAACATTCCAAGGATTTTTCAAGTAATTCGTACATAATTAAAAGTATAAATAAAATTTAGCATCGAATTGCTAATATTGAAATTTTATTTTTTATTGTGTGGGGATTCGGTTAATCGGGACTCTGGTGTTTCCATTTTTAGGTCATACAAGCAGCTATATATGTATGAGGGATATTGTCCTTTGGTGAGCACACTTCCGGGAACCAGTAAGATACCAACCAGGAAGATACCATCCCGACATTCGTCTGATAAAACTGAGGAAAGCCCAGAAAACAGTCAGTGTGCCGCAGCTGGATTTGACTTGATTCGTTGTGAACGTTTCACAACGGAAACTGAAAATAACAGAAAAAAAGAAAAAGTTGCAAATAAACTTTATTTCAGTGTTAACGAGCACTGGTTTCGGGTTGTACTCATTACTTAATAATAATGGTGTTTTTTCACAGATTCCTGCCTAGCCTAAACATATTGCCTTGGCCCGCAGGGCCACTAAGGCGGCCTTCTGGCCGATTTAAGGCCATTTTCGTCCTTAGAAAATAAATGAAATTGTTTAGAATGTAAATATGTTAAGGATCAAAAGAAAGAGGGAATCGGACCCCGCACCAGGACCAAAAAGGCCCGCACCAACAAAAGCTGTGAAACCAAACACATAAGTATGTTTTGTTAGCTAATTTAAGCTTTTAACTACCAAAGTGCATTAAGGATTAAGTTCATAAGTTGATTGAGACCTGTTAAAATTATAAATTACACAGGATGTTCTTTAGTATATATTTCTGAAATTTAAATTAAATTTAATTTGGTCTAGTACGCATATTATAGTCATATGTCTAGTTATAGTTGAGATTAAAGGTAATTACTAAGGATATAGGTTTAAGGTTAAAGGAATTAGATTCCTGCTCAATCAAGTGTGTTTAAGTAAATGAACATTTCTGGTAACGGCGTTTTTTTTAATTGTTGACTTTACAAAATCAAAAATACTTGTAGCTCTTACCGCGATTGGCTCTTAGAGCGGCACCAGTCACATACAGCTGTAATGTAGGAAGGAAATGTAATTTGGGGGTAGTTTTCTAATAAATTGCTCTTTCATTACTTTACAACACATTTGACAGGTTTCATATTCGGTTTCACTTCCTTTATACAGGATGTAACTAACTAAAATGCACGGCAAATAATAATAATAATAATAATAATAATAATAATAATAGGTGATTGCTGACATCAAAACATGTAAAAAAAAAAGTTTATATGAACGTTTTCAACTTGAAGCCCAAAATCGACACCTAACAATAGGAAGAAAATGAGTAATTCTCAATAAATCAGAAACGACTCATTAAATGAAAATTTCGTTTGCTGAAATTTCTTTATAACAACATGGTGAATATCAGGAGTGAAAATACGATCTCACCGTCTTGTCAGTCTTGCCAACGCGTATAACGTTTATTTTTCAAATGGCGCTACGATGTGTTATTGTGTATTTGGCATCCTCCAGTGATGATCAACAGCATACGTAAAGCACATATCGCAGTGCTGCAAACTATCGATAGGACAAAGGTTGTTAAGATCTAATACAAACTACGTATTTTCTTAGGATCCATAGTTTTTGCAACACTGCAGTGTGTGATTTACGTATGTTGTTTACCATTGCTAGAGGATGCCAAATGCGCAATAACACGATGTAGTGCCATCTGAAAAAAAATAAACGTTACACAGGATTGGCAGCACTGACAACCCTATGACGACGTTTTTTTTTTTTACTCCGAACATCCACCATGTTGTTGGAAACAAATTTCCGTAAACGAAATTTTCATTCAATGCGTCGTTTCTGATTTATTGAGAATTATTAATTTTCTTCTCACTGTTAGGTGTCGATTTTGGGTTCCAAGTTGGAAACGCCGTGTCTTCAAAACGAAGCGGAACTTCACCCATGTTCATAAGAAGTTTTGTACTTGTTTTACGTAACTCTGACTCAGGCTGAATGGGTGATGATGGGAGAAATAATGGAATGAAGAAAGTAAAAAGAAACGGGAAAACTCCGAGAAACCCCACCCACACGGGAACGAGCCCACACCAAAGCTCATGTGGCACAAGCCAGGATCGAACCCAGTACTCCACGCACCAGAAGTGTGAGCGGTTTATAGGGTTACGTAATATCATGAATATTTTGGGAAGCGACGACATTGTGAACTAGCAAAACTTGGAAAGGCTCACATCGCATCTCGTATCAAAGACACGAATTACCAATACTCTTGTCAATAAAGCGGGAAATTTAAGAAGAAAAAAACTATTAATTTGATTTGTACCTTATTATTATTATTATTATCTCATGTGTGATTGTTTTGATAACAGGCCAAGAGAAAGATCCATGAGGGTCGGATGTGGTCCGCGGGCCGACTATTGAGACGTCCTGTAAAAAAACCGTGACCCAACAATGCAATCAATAATTAACTGTTAAACAATTTACAGTATCCTCGAAATAACATTGCTATGTTCTCTCTTCAATGCATAATTTAGTTTCCTCTAAATATAACATTTGTTGTAAAGGAAACTCGACTATCTGAATAGATACAATATACATAATGTATGAATGTGTGCAACAGAGAAAAAATGGTACTTACAACATGATTTACAGTTACGTGCTCAAAAAGCAACTTATAAGTCAAATAAACGACAACATTAAAGTAAATGGAGTGAAAAAAATAATGTTAGCAAGAGTAATACAAAATGGCATGAAAAAATAAATGCATTATTCTAAATTCAGCAGCTGAAAGAAATTTGTAGTGCATTCGGAGAAGTACTAGTACATAATATGGAATATTAATGTTGCGATATTAGCTGAAATATATGTTGCATATGCATTTGAAGTGCTTAATCTGCAATACTTGTTAATTGTTTAATTTATCCACGGACCTATCGCCTACGCCCATCACACGTCAGAGGAATGAGATCCCTTGGCAAGCAAGATACGAAAAACAGTGGTCAGATCTTCTAGATCAAGCACTAAATCTCATAAACCACGAAGAGTTATGGAAATCATTTTGTTAGTGCACCTCAAGCTTTTAGATAAGTTAACCATGCTGGCTCGCTTTCTGTATACGTGGCTCCGGCTTCAAACGGTGAATTGAATTTTTAAAGGTATTTAGGCAACTTTGACTTAGGCCGAATGGGTGATGACGAAAATGCTTCGTAAGAAGCTATTAACAAAAATAGGAAAATATTTAAAAGCATCTTTTGTTTCCTTGCGAGTGATGCTCCAACTGCATCGAAATACAACAATTTCCCTGCCAGATTGAGAAAAATGGAAAACTTACCATTTTCCCTAAGAGATTAAAGACTTTCTTCCCGTAAAAACTTTCAGGATAGAATTTAGAATACAACATTAACAACTGATTTATATTTTTAATTTTAAAAACTAACAATTCATTAACTACATTATTAACGGAATTCTAGTTCTCAGCAAAATGTTCCTCAGTGTTGGCTCAATTTACTTTCGAAGTAGCTAGAATAATAATTAGTGGCTGTCAAATACATTTTTGTAACCTTAGTTAATTTCTCCAGTTTACAACTAAAAAATACATAACATTGGGAGCTACTTAAAAACAGTAATTAGTACTGAGTGTGGCCACAAAGTGGGTTTGTTCCCACAGGCATCTCTGTTACACTTTCTCCCTTTCTCTGTCGTTTAGAGTAATTATCTTTCTTGGAAGTGTTATTCATGTCATCTTGAAAGATCTACAAGCAAATGTTTCTTTAACAGTTATTAGTGTATGAACGAAAGAAATAAAATAGATATAACTGGAATATAATAAGTTAAGTGAATATCAAGATAACCTAAATCGGAATATTCAAACCTTGTAACACTCGAAAGAAAAACCTACGAAATATTATGTAATACTCCAGTTTCCAAGTACTGATTGAGAATACCGTACTGGGAAAGATTAAAAGGAAGTATTGTGGGATTTTCACAAAACGTTTAAATAAAATTACCAGTGTGACTGTCTAAAACAGGGGTAGCCAACTTCCTTCTATGCGAGGGCCAATATACGATGAGTGGTAGCGTCACGGGATTGACTTTTAGACAGTCCTTGAAATAAAAGTGGACTAGGCATTCTTTAAAGTTAGTTATATCTTTTAATTACTAGACTATATTTATTGTCATTTTACTCTTTTTACATGTAATGAGAGCACTGTGAGCGTTCATGTGAAGCAACTAGTTCACCAAAGTCAATTTTCAGTGATCATGATCATAGTCGCAGCAAATCTTGAAGGTGGTCATCAGTCAGCTGACTTCTATGGGATGATTTAATCGCCTTCATAGTTGAGAAAGTGCATTCACATGTGTATGTGCTTCCAAACGTAGATGCCATTCTCAAGCTGAAATCACTTAATACAGAATATTTTCCCCTTAATAAGTTTCCAAAAGTCAATGCCTATCTCCTGCCTTGACTGGAAAAAAGGGATCATTTTGAAGGTCACATAACTCCAATCGAATATTGTCTTGCTGCTCTGAAATGTCGCATTTCATCGGGTTGTTAAATAGTGTCCGTTGTGACCGCAATGTCATTGAAGTCAGAAACTCGCTCACTGAATTGCTCCACAAAAGATTGTTTAACATTAGCACAGAAAGCTTAATATCAATGTATTAGACTAATCAGAACGTCTGCCGTCGAAACTTATATAGTTAAATGAAAATATAACAGGGTGATTCAATATTCCGAGACCGTGAGCAACTTCGTTATGTAGCGGTGTAGAGCGGTGGAAAAAAAAAACGCAAGTGTGTATGTAAAATTCAACACTGGTATTTTCGAAATCAGTGAGGTACAGGAAATACGTGTAAGAGATGCTAACTTCAAAATTTCAAATGGAAACTGAGGTAACTCCTGTTAGAAAAGTTATTTCATTACGGTATACGCAATGCTGCCCTTATGACGTTTGAGACATAAATTTGAATGACCGTAGGTAAATAGTGTCAGTTGGAGGACAGCAGTCCAGCGTAGAAAGAGTTTTATTGTTATTGCTCCTCAAGTTTCCGTACTGAGTTCTTTTATGTTTCTTGTAATAAATTATTTACCTGCATGTATATCATCTTTTTCAATTTTGTATGCAGATGGCAAAGCTTCCTTAATTTTTTACAACGACTTTAAGTTTCTGAAGGCATTAACTAATAATACACTATCTCATCCTGCTATATGGTTTAGATGATAGTAAGACGCAACATAATGTACTTTAGTCTCAAAAATATTCCCGTAAAAAATTCCGTTACCGTAAATACTTACGAATCATGATTGATAATCAATTGACATGGGATTCCCGTATTAAATATATTACTAATAGGCTATCTAGAGTAATCTATCTTCTAAGAAATCTCAAACATTGTGTACTAGATAATTATGTGAGGACAGCGTATTTTGCATTTTTCAGAGTATTGTGTCGTATGGAATATTACTATGGGGCAATAAGGCTCACATAAATGATATCCTACTACTGTTCGGATAATCGCTGATTCAAAATCTACTGATCACTGCAAACCCATTTTTATTAAATTAAGACTTTTGACTGTAGTAACTTTGTATATTTTCATGGTTTTGTTGTATACTCAAAATCAGTTACCACATTACAAAGTAGAAACAATATACACAGATACTGTCTTTAAAGAACCTACATAACAGGTTAGTAACTGTGCCATTCTACTCCGTAAATGAATACTTTCAGGAACTTAGTTAAGAATAACTGTAACTTCATTATTGCAATTCTGTGCACATATATTGTTAATCAATAATCTATACTGTACTATCTTGACGTTGTCTATTGCCATTCTGGCTTAATAACAATAAAATTACTATTTTTATTATCGTCATCTTTTGAATAACCATTGAAACAGAGCAATTTTTAGAGAGGAAACATTTTTTTATATTTCTTGTGGTTTGAGAGCTATAACAGCTAATTGTTACAGGAGCAGCATCCGTCACCAACATCGTCTATTGCCAATAATAAGACGGAAAATACCGGGTATGAAACACACAAACAAAACTTTTAATGATAGCAGTTCATATGCGGAATTGACCTATCATTATGTGGAAACAGTGGCGTACATGAAAATAGTGGAAAGGAGGAGGGTCAACACAAAAAAAATTAAATGAAATGGGGTCAATTTTTGTTTAGTTGGAACCTTTCCTTAATTGTAAACAATTCTTATAAGAAAACATGTTGATCATTGCAGTCGTTGGAAGTTACAAGTTGATTCAAAAGTCGCGCACGATAGGACAATTTCGTTATTAGTAAATACATCGAAAAACGAGAAGAAAACACTCAATTTTTCGTTTCAGTTATGTGTGTTTTCAAGCACATTCCATTGAATCGAACACATTTTCTCTCTCTCTCTCTCCACTTTTCGTTCCCTTTACTAATAACCGAGTTGTCTACGGTGCTGGTTGAACCAGTAGTGTGTTTTAACCCTGGCGGCGCCAGTGCACTTTTTTGAAAGTTATATGTATATTTATATTGAGAGGAAACTTTTTACAGAGCAGGACGTAGTACAGCCAGGGCACTTTTTCTGTTAAAGTGCATTACTGGCCGTTGAAGCACGTTCTATAATTTAATATAATTTTAACCTACTGTGGCCACCACCTACCGCGGGTCTGCTGTTGGTCACCACTGGTCTAAAACATTTAAATAAAAAGTTAAAATCAATAGTGATAAGAAAACGAATATTTTACAGTAAAAAAAATGTGGTGACTTGTAATAACTTTACTGCCATCTAGTGAAAGACGCTGCAGACATAATACCTAAATTATTAATACAATTTTATCTTTCTCTAGGTATCTTTAACACACTGGGGCGTTCACTTGGCGAGACCAACTTTCAGGCCGAGAACCTATTCTACATTGTAAAAAGTAATACACATTCAATTTTCATTTTTATTTTCTGTTAAATTCTTTTAGTTTGCGCTTAGGTAGTGTAAAAAAATCTCTATGAAATACATGGGGAGTTCATCATGAGTTTCTGAGGGTAAAATTTAAACCCCCTCAGTAATACTTAATGTACTAATTTAGTTCACAATATGTTCTGATCGAGCGGTCGTAACTCAGTTGGTTGAGTGCTGGCTTCGCATTCGGAAAGTCCTAGATTCTCCTCCAGTAGTCACCCGTCCAGAATTTTTCTCAATGTTTTCCTGAGTCACACCAGGTTAATGCCAGTTTGGTACCTTCAAACTAGTCCCTGGGCTATTTCTTTCCTATGTCCTCCGCCTTACCCTATGTTAGTATGTGCTTAAGATGCCCAAGGGTTATAAATGAAATTCAAACTCCGGCTCTCATTTTCCCCATAGAAGTCCAATATATGGCCAGAAAAGTGACGTGCTTTTAGTGTGTTCTTCAAGTTATCAATAGTTGATTCATTTCTGATACACAAACAATGGTTTAAAATACACTTTTATTTACATTGTAGGCTAGGATTTCTCTGCTGTCTAGGACTGGAGAAAAGCACAGAGAACCCACATGATCACTGGAGTTGAATATCACGAATTTTCTAATATGAGAAACTGACCAGTTTGAAGTCCAATTTAAAAAACTCAATTACCAAGTGGCAGGGGAGCTAATGAAAATAAAAAGTATGTTTAAACTTACGAGTTCAATTCTATCCCAAAATTTATTCAGCAGAATAACTTCCTAAACATTGTAGTTTTTTTTATTAACTATCTTCCAATTCATTGATCAAATATACATAAAATCATTTCAGGTTTGCAAATTACATATTCAAAAACGATTTAAAGTTACTTTCTAATGTTGTGAAGAATCGTTCTACAAAATAACATTATAACTTCGCTTACATTACAAATATGTGAATCGAGACCATTTGTATTTCAAAGTAACATTCTCACAAGGCTAACTTAAAAAAGAGGGCGGGGGAGGAGGGAAATATAGTTTAAAATATGGGACAACTAACTAGGCGTCCCGACAGAGTAACATTTGAAGTACGAATCCTTAAAATATCGAAGTGCCTCGTATTATACGAGACAATTAGACTGGCTATCTCGACCTCTGGGTGACCGAAAGGTTGGGGCGATCGCTTTCTGTGCGCGTTCAATTCCCTCCGGAGATTATTGAACGGAATGGTTCGGAAGCCCACTTCAACAAAAACGGTAGATCTCGTCTTCAGAAGCTCGCTTAGAACGTTAATAACAACTCAATCAATTTTAAGTTAGACTATATGCATGCAAGAGGACAAAATCATAAATTCAAATCCTCCACTGTTTTTTTTTTTTTATGAATACTGTATGTATCACAGTAATGCAGTATCATAAGATCTAATACATATCGAGAAATGCACATTATTTTTATGTAGAGTGGGTGCATTAAATTTGTGATCTTGGCAACCCTGCAGCAAAATTCTCTGCTAATTGACAGTTCACATCGTAAATCTGAGCGATTAGATGCCACGTGGATTTGCTCACCCACTATCACACTCTTCCGTCAATTGATGGATGCTTCCCTTGGAACTGATTATGGTTGTAGAATAACGCCTTTCTATCCATAGATATGGATGGATATCCCCCACCTGCCCCCTTTTCCTTTCTCCCATTTCACATCTGCCAACCAGCCCTTCTCCACAGCAATACAACAGCAGCGCCAAAAGAACGACTCTCTTCCAAAACTTATGTGCTTCTAATTCCATACCTGATTTATTTTTCTAGTGAACATCCAATTTCGAATCACATGTGAAACGAGGAGACAAGTTACACTCTTTTTTTTTTAAGTCTTGTTTTAATTTACATTAAATATATGTTCACTCAGATTCATAGTATTGGCCGAGTTGAAATTTGGCAAGTTAAAAAGAAAAAAGAAAAAAAATGCTTATACCGAAACAGAGTGTTTTACATATTTAAAATAAATTACTTACATATTTCGATTTTTACACATATATTAGACCACTGTTGTCACACTGATCTACTTTCTGGGTTTTTAAAATTCTTTCCTCGGCCATTTTCTATGAAACAAATCGTGCATTATCTATTACTCAAGCCAGGGACGAATTTAGGGAGTGGGTCCAGGGAGTCCGGACACCCCCAAAACTCATAGTTTTATGGGAAAATATTATAACTTCAGGCGTAATTATAATATTTAATATACATTTCATGCCCAGACATCTTGAACCCCACCCCCGGAAGCCCATTGGACTCCTCCCAAAACCAAATTCTGGATACGTGCCTGACCTAAGCTCATCACAATTGTAGAGCTGCACAATATGCAAATTTTGATATTGAACACTGATATCACTAGAAAATCGAAGAGCGACAAATTTATCAAATATCGGAAAATCGCATTACATTTCGTTCCTATTAACAAATCGCTGAAAATCTTATTATTTTTATATCGAAAAATAATTGAAACTCGAATATTGTTCAAATCAAAAACTATTAAGTATCTAACATAGGTCATATCAAAATGCCTTTTCATAAAGCAAAATGTCAATGCAGATCAAAATCTCAAAACGCCAACTACAAGTTTGAGGAATGGCATCGTGGTGAGCACATAGGGCCTACGTAATTTGGAGAAAGATGAAAAAGGTAGCAGTCAAGGTTTTTATTTCAGGTACCATATCTGCATTCGCCTTGTAGGACTAAATAAAATACTAGCGTCAAGATGGTCGGCGTGAGTGGTATTCCAACCTACGTAGCCTTGTAATACTTATCAGTATTCAGCGACCTTACGAATTACGAAAGTATCACAGGTACTCAAAGAGAGTCCGACTTCGATTCTCGGTGGGGATACAACGAACACACTTACTTATTTCACCTTATTGATTACGATGGAGAAAAGATCAGAAAAAAATTTTCTTCCACTCAACCATAAAGTGCTTCGCAATCCATCTTAAAACTGTATGTCCCGTTTCTTAGGACGTCTTCCCATCCTATGCAGTGCAAATCACCATGGTCACCTTGGTCAGGGACTTAAACGTATTTCACTACAAGACACCGTATCATTAATTTAATTAGCTTAGAACAACACTGAATTGAAATGAAAGCAAATTTGGAACTTGGATACGTAAAGATCTAATGCTGCTTGAGTATGTTGATACGAGTATACTTTTCTCTCACCATCTCTATTTTGAAGTGGTTGTCTGCAGGGGTGAGGTGATAGTGGAGAAAGCAGGAGATGGGAACGAGAATAGGAAACGCACGTACTAGTTTCAGTTTCCGCCCTGGTGCCTCACTGCCTCATTACAAGAATCGTTACAGAGACTGAGTGCACTCTGCTCTGTGTATGAGGTGCTTTCCTCCTCGACAGTTTGTTCCATTTCTACTCTTGTTTCCCCATCGAATCCCCCTCATCTCTTTCCAATTCACCGACAGTACAGTTTCATTCTAACCCCCTACCCCACGA
Organism: Lepisma saccharinum; assembly: GCA_022664845.1. NCBI lineage: Eukaryota > Metazoa > Arthropoda > Insecta > Zygentoma > Lepismatidae > Lepisma > Lepisma saccharinum. The sequence goes on along the minus strand of JAGDQP010037006.1, from coordinate 6,856 downwards.
GATCTTCTTTTATTTCTATCTGTACAAACTAAACAACCCTTATTCCACTCCTTTCGCAACAGAAAACAAAGTTCATTAGCTCTGTAAGCATCAAATGAATTCACGTAGCTGACACTAATAAAGTTAAACTGTTACCATTATTGTTGTTTTCGTTTTTTCAATGAAAATGTTCGTAAGACTGAATAAGAGAATCTAATCAAGTTTCATACGTATGCAACCTTTTTTTATATAGCAGATAATAATTGTTTCATGGGTCTACTGAAGTTATGCGTGGGGTCATTGCAAATTGTGTATTAGAAATTAATAATAGAGATATGTTACTGCGCTGTTGGATCAATATATTACTGCAACTGCAGAATTCCTGGAATGTATTATAAACTCCTCGCGAAAAGAACACATTGCTACCATCGCCACGAAGAATTTCAGTTTTTAGAAATGGAAGGACTCTAGCGTTTTATTGTAAAACTATCGCGGGTGTTTCTAGCTTTTCTAGCGGCTTGACAATATGTAATCTATCGACCCCCTGTGATCTACTGGTACGGCTGTATACAGCTTCCAAAGGTTTGTTGGAACTAATCTGTAATAGTTCCAAAATTCTCACTGATGCTACGCGCAACAGGGCATGATTTAATCGTGAATTGTGAAGAAACAAAATTATACATTTCTTTGTAAATATAAGCTAATTTATTATTCGGAAGACAAGTGAAATATTCAAGTGAAACTGAGATGCTAACGAGATTAGGACTCTAAATTTAAAATATTACTAAAAAAAATAGGTACATAACATTTCATTGATACAAGTCAGTCTGGTAAGTAAGGAGTCCGTAGAAATAATTTTCTTAATGCAAACCGACGAAATTAAACATTATTTAATCTTTACACGAAGACGCTGTGTATTGGGGGAGAGGAAGCTGAAATGATGAAAGAAAACTGAAAATATCCACAGCGTAGAGATCATTTGAGGTGGTGCGTGCGATGGATCTCCTAAAGGGTGCTGAACTGATGGAGGGGTGAAAAACGTCCGACATTTTCTCATTTTTAATTTTCCCCTTATTCAAAGGCAATTATATCTTCAGAAAACGACAAGACTACACAAAAACTACGCGACTCGATCTGCAATATACCAGAGTTAAATGCGGAACCAGAGAGAACCAAAATGTTATGTAATGCATGGCGCCGGTACTTCCCGGGAGTAGTTTGAAGGTACTTTCCTGGGATTTGCCTCGTGAGACTGAGGACATCAGCGAAGATGGGTGGAAGCAGAGATCATTCTCAGAACCTTGCGACTGCTAAACCAGCGCTCTACAAAAGGTGGCTCTGTTTTTCCTGTATGTAATTTTTCTTGATGGCCTTCTTTCTGATAGCAGTAGAGAATAATCACTTCTGCGATAAAGTCGTGTTACCAAGTTTTATTTTCAACGTGCATATTTGAAACGATTTTATAAATCCTAAATTGCCACTATTTTCATTGTTCAAATTATAATCTAAAGTTTATGTCCAATCTAAACAAATCGACTATTTATGTTCCAGCACAGCTCTGGAACGTATAGAGCAACTTCAGCCAAACTTGGTACACATATCACTTACAACCTGAAAAGAAATACTGTGGGCGTAAGACACTCCTAGGGGAAAGGGGGTGACATGTAAAATCCGTTAATAGATCATGTCATATACATCCTTACGGGCTAAGCAACCCACAATACAATGTAATTTGCCGGGTTGGCTACCTACAAGTGGACAAATTTGGCATAACTATCAATCCATTAGCAACGGCTTGATTCGTTTTTCGATTTCGACACCCCGCAGAAGGTGAGGGGGCAAAAAACCTCTGGACTTCGCCCCAATGCGTATGAAATCAGCTAGTTTTAAATGTTTTAGGGATTAATTATTTCTATGTGACTATCATTATTTTGGTTAATATTCCGTTTCATTGTGTCTTGATTTTCTCTGTTAATCGATTAATTAAAGGAATAAACAATACGCAGTTCCTCTTTTATAAAAACGTCACTCTATTATTATTTGTTTATAGGCTGTCCTGGTAATCCAGTGACGCCTTAGGGATGATGTCCTTCGGCAAGCATTCATCTGGGGGAAGCGATGGGACATAGTTGAGGTATCATCGCAGCATTCCCTAGGAGAACTCTGAAAAAATGGAAATTCTCTGTCAAAATGGCTTGTAGCTTCGCTGGAACCTGACCACCTTTCTATTGCGAATCCGAAATCCGGTACGTTAACCACTGAACCACGAGACAGGGTAAGTCTCACTTTTATGTTCAGTTAACAAATATTATTGTACTTCTATTTTTTGTTATAAATACTGTGAATGTCAATTTACATACAATGCAAAATCTTGCAAAAGTATAAAATTAAATGTCGGTTCATGTTTGTGATTCTTTAATTCCTGTCTTAGATACTACACAAAATTGCAAATCATGGTCCATGACCATGAATAATGTGGACACTTCTATCTTACTCCTTTTACGTTTTCTTTCTTCTGTTTCTAACGTTATGCCCCATGAGACGGTGACATACTATTGAAACCGTGTATCAGAACTATACGTTTTGTTGACATATAACACATTTTGTATTACTGTATAACTGCGTTCGCCCAGCGTATAACATATGGTGGTAGAAACACCTCGAAAGTATTAAACATGACAACTGATAAGGATTATTCTAGATTGAGCTACCGATTGTTATTACGAAGATTACAATGAAAAGTACGGGAACTATGGCAAACACATGCACACGTCCTCACCTCAGAACTGGATAAGTGAATAACTGTACATTTTAATTCATTTTTATAACCGGTACATAGCATGGAAGAACAGTATTTCTTAATTAATGTTTTGTAGTTATATTTCTTTCTTATTTATTAGAAGCAATTAATCTAGATTGTATGCCGTAATAATTAATATTTACTAACTTAATTAGTACACCCCACGAGTGTTTTTTAATTAGTGGATTATACAAGAATACATACGAATAAGTACATTACAAGATATTTTTTTAGTTGTTTACACGCTCAAACCTGCATGGAGTTAGTTACGATACGCAATGTCATTCAATGAAACCGGAAAACACGTAGGAATTGTTATATACCAGCTTTACAATTTGCCTCTCTGTGGTTCGTTACTTAAATACATTGTCCTATTTCCTTTGTTCTTTCCCAAATACCACAACACAAATGCTCTAAAAGTCCCTTAATTGAAAAAGAATTTGTTTCTTCCCATACTCTTAGTATACAGATAATTGACAAGTAATTTTGTGTATGAATAGTGATACGGCAGGTGCTATTTATTTTATGAAGGCATAAGTCGTTTTACTGTCATCAACTCTAATACTCGCTGCCCACAAAGTATATAATTTCTCCTCGAACAGAAAATATTTACGCCGAGGTCCCGTCCGTCCCGAATATTGATGTCCAGGAACCAGCGAAAAGGAGACGGCGAAGGTTTGAGCCTTTTTGAGAGCGTTGGTAATCAACAAAAAAATGATCGTTTAAGAAAGATCATACCTGTTTCCCATAAAATTATAATACGAGATACGTGAGAATTGTTAATAAATATTATTAATATTAATTAAATGTTCTGGTAGGTTTTCGTGCTATGCGTTGAGCTAAATAATTTCTGGATACATTTACACATGTTTTTTTTTTTGTTTTTTTCTAGGATTGCCGAGTAGCCGTGAAAATAATACAGTACAACTAGATTTCATGATTGAAAAAAGGATTGTGTAGCAGAGTAGGCTTCAAGCAAATGTTCTTTAATTTCACCTTATTTTTGGCTGGCATGGTACATCAACTAGATACAAGTTTCCATTTTTTTAAGTATATGTTTAAATACAAAGGTTGTCCCTAAATTTTGTGGATGGCACCTTCAACATAGGCCCTGGCCGACATCTTCCCGAATCATTTCCCCTCCCCTATCCCGGCCTGAGCTTTATATGCCTAAAGGTCATAAATAAAATTCAATTATAAACTTTATACTTCCCTACTCTATTAGAAGAACTCTGTTCTTTTTCTCAGTTTTGTGTTATTACTTAGATACGACCAATTCCAAAGTTATCATGCATTGTTCATTATCGTACATCGTACGGACCCATAAATTATTTAACTACTCCATAATGATCTACATGTTTGTAACGTTTACTCACAGCCACCAGATAAATGGTCTGGCTGACTGCTTCCCCATCTCTTTCCACAAGTTGCTCTTGGCGAAAGGCATAGTTGAGATATGAGATGAGGTTTAAACTAGTTCAGAAATGTAAGCTTCAAAAATAAAGAAGGAAACTTTCACGGTCACTGATTCAGAAGAGGACGGGGAAGTTACAAGATTGTCCTACCTCCTACCTTTGATATCGCCTATATATTTTATTTTTATCATATATCCGACCCATAGGGAAACTATGGACTATAATATATTTTGTTTCTTTCTCTTACTGAACTTCTAAAAGAATTTTCTCGAACTTCTCCAATCCGCGGATCATCTGGAATGCTCACGGACTACCAAATGAAAAGCTTGGGTACACGTGGACCTCCAATGTATGATAGGCAGTGAACACCTCACCCACAATACATAACCCAATTAGGTAAGCTCGCAAACAGGTGACCTACCGCAGCCCGACGAATTTTGAGGCCCACTATATAATATGTTAATTAATGTTTGCGATAAACGTTAGTATTTAGGGTGGGTAAGGTTAAGTAGGTCACCAGTTGGGATAGTACCCAAATTGTGTGAGATGAGAAAATTGTAGTTTACTTTCATTGTAATAAAACACAATCCTGAGTTTACTATTAATATTTTATTAAAGCTAATTGTACTCATTATTGAAGGACAAAACGAACTTTGGTACGTGAAAGTTAACTTCTGTTTTCCTCTACTGAAATTTGAATAATTGACGTAAAACGAGAAAGGCGGGAAACCCCACTTGGATTGAGCCTTAAAGAACAACTGAAACATGAGTTCACAAGACATGCTAGAATACACCACACAAATTCAAATAAAGATCATAAAAAACAACTTCGAATTTGGAGGCATGTTTGTACAGTTAACCGTACCCAATTAAGAAAAAATCTAGTGATTATAATTATTGGCTGATTGAATGCAGTAGGAGTGTCAGTGATATTAATTCTACAAGGAAAGTTACTCATCATAATAAAAATGTACCGGTACTTAATAATAAAAAAAGATCAACTAATGTCTCCTTTAATTCCCCACATTATTACTTATCTTCTTGGCGTACTGTCACTGTAGAAACACTTGGAACTAAACACTTTGATCAAATAACGTACCTGTAAGAGAAAAAAAATCCATGTTAGTGCCTTTACAATTGCAGAACAGAAAATTTTGAAACACAAAATTATGTCACCCCGTAATCTTGAAATACGGAACGGGTCTAGAACAATTCATCTTGTTAAATGAACTTTTAATAATGTCCCAAACGACCTATAGTGAGCTTCCAAAGACGCTTCTACAGCTTTTGGTAAAGTGGATTCCCAACCACTCATTTCAATGAAACTCCGGCGTTTGTACTGTTGAGTGCAGTAATCGATTTGAAGTTCAAAGCTCATAAACGTGTTTAACCCCTTATATTTTATTTAAATTCCCGCAAACAATTTTATCATTCAATGCATCGTTTACTTTAATTGAAGGATCCGACACCTGACACACTCCCCTATAATAAAGAAGGTAGTATGGGTGCGTTTTGCCTTTTCATTACATGAAATTATGTTAGTTTAAGGCAAGGACGCTGCAAGTTCTTTACAACTAACAGGGCAATTCTAAATAAATCTGCGCGAGAATATATGATATTATAACGAAGGAAACCTTCAGTGCATAAAACAGGCTGCCATGTTGAAATGGAACACTACGTCGCTGAATTCAGATAATGTCGGATGAGGCCGTTAAGAAAACGTTACTGTTACTGCACCGACATAGCTTCCGAGGAATGTGCGTTTTCATGTTAATTGTATTATATAAACTAGAGAGATAGTTATCTACATCCTTAATCAGCTAGATCAATCAATAAATCCACAGTAATGAGTGCCGCATAAAAGATATGCAAATAAATAAAACAGTAAAAATATTTGGAACAGTTACTTTAGTTAACATAACAACAACATTTCCCTAAAACAACACTCCAGTTAGAATAAAATAAGGTGTTACTCTCGGTAGAACGATGTACGACTTCTGGACAAAGAAGTAAAATACTAAAAAAATCTCAGTTCTCAGGCACCAAAGTTAATAAATGCTTGTCACTAATTAAAACAACAACTACAAGAAATAATGGAGGCAAAAAAAAAAAAGTTTTCCACTTCTGACCATCCACATCACCAAAAGGAAACTCCTTTGGTTACGCCAAATAACTTTAGTTAACGCTAACTTCGGAAGAACAAGGCATACCAAGATCCTAGCACGTAATTTGTTCGAGATCACGTGTTACCACCGTTAAAACTCCCAAGTTTTTTTATTTCCTAAAAAAAAAAAAAAAAACTAAGCAAAAGTTGACGGAAAGAAAATAGTTTACAGTTTTTAGCTCTGAAAAATCGGAACCCACTTTTGTCAGCTGAGAACTTGAGTTCAGGGTAACTGTTCAGTTTGAGTCTTCACCTTAATCACGTCATATAAAGCTAAATACAAAGTTAGAAAGAAAAAAAATAAGGTAATATTAGACATAGAATTTATTAATATCACATGCATATTAATAAATCCTTATAATGAATAACAAAACACTGATTTTCGATGTGTCGAAACATGGTCTCCACAAACAGTTGCCTTCCCCCTTCTCTTTGTCTGTCTGTCTCTCTTTCTCTCACACACAAGGAATTTATTGTTATTTGTGGCCTTTAGGCATC
>JAGDQP010037005.1:0-18807 GCA_022664845.1 Lepisma saccharinum | reverse complement strand
AGGCCGACAACATTACTATTTCTTCGATTTACACTATATTTAACGCACGAAATTATGAAGATACTTCATCAGAATAAAGGTTTCATTAAAATGTTACGTCATAGTGACGTTTATTTCCATTCACAATTGATTTCTTGCTACAAAAATTATGGTCAGTATGTCGAGTAAGCGGTAACGAACGAAGACGGGTTAGAAAAAGCCAGTTTAGATATATTTCTTCATTATACGCAACGCACATCACCTTTGACAGACACCACCTGTGACTGCTCCATTTATGGTTCCAAATTGAACGCCCGACGTATACTAAAGAACGACCTAAAAGACAAATAGTACTGAAACATACTATACATGTAAATGTTCACTTGTGGAACGTGATTTCTCGATGCTTTTCCACTTCTAACTGCATTATTTATTTATTTTTCCTTCTTTAAACGACAATGATATACTGCACAAGTCGGCACTTTAATGTTTATAGCACTTCTACGCTAAAAAATTACATGCACCTTTAAATTATCATGATATTATTATTACGTCATATAAAAACAGTCTACGTCATTATCGGTCCTACGCACATGGTTTCCAACCATTTCTATTATAAGGATAGTACAATACGCTCTAATTTTTGGTTCTTGTATCGTACACTCCGCACGAAGATTTTTTATGAAGTATTCCATTATATGCTCATTTCACTCGTAAAAGAAGCATAAATGATTTATCTTGAACGTGTACTGAATTATCGTACATTTGGAGCAGATCGTACAAGTTAATATTGTATATCGTATTTATACATACATTATCGTACATTTCCGTCCGGGTCGTAGTGGTTAGCAACGGTGTGTGTCCCGTATTTCCCTCTGCTCCCCACCGGCTTCACTCCCCTCGCCAAGAAACCAAGCTTAGCCTCTCTCTATTTTTTATAAGCTCTATGATGCGTGGGCGTGTATAAGAGTAGCGCTAAAGAAGAAAGGAGGGAGATTTAAATATGGTAATGTACTGCTGTGCCTATGGATGCAAGTCGAAATGGGAGGAAGGAGGATGTGTGTAGTTTCATAGGCGAGTAAAAGAATAATAGAATATGACATATATTTAGTTATTTACATAATACAAACTTACTCTGCCGCCGCCTCTCCATATGAAACTCTTGAAATAGGACAATACGTAGACTCTTTCCTTTAGTTTTAATAATCAGAATTTGAAAATCATATTAGTTATTACTTTAAGTCGGACGTGATTTTTGCGAGTCACAGGTTCGTGAATCGGAATCATAGTAGTGTTACGTCATAGTGACGTTTATTTACATATCACCATTTATGTTTTTCTACAAAAATCACATACAGTATGTCGAGTGTGCGATAGCTAACGAAGATGAGTTAGAAAAAGCCAGGTTAGATAATTTATCACCTACGCGATGCACAATACCTTTAAAAGAGACCAACGATGACTGTTCCATTTATGGTTCCAAATGGAACGCCCGATGTATACTAAAGAAGAACCTCATATTATCGTGTAATTCTATCTTTTGGTTATTGAGTATATGAAAGATGTACTCCGTAAAATATTTTTGCAAGCAAATTATATTATATGTATATGACGTTGATTACACAATGAATTATAGTTTTTAGTATTACTTTAGCTTTCGTCAGGCGTGATTTTCCGTACGAAATAAATCACAGGTTCATGAATCGGAATCATGGTAATGTAACGTCATGATATACAAGTAGTTTAAAGGGAGGGCTGTATTACAATTTAGCGCGTACATGGTTCTCTTGATTGTTTCATAGCTCCTGTTCTTATTGGCAATCAACGGAGTCTAGTCAAATTGTTATTTCACATTGGATGTTGCAAACATAAGTAACTGATTATGAAATAAATATCTACCATTTTGTTTCTTGTTGCCACCCGAAATATTTTTGTTAATGCTGTGCATAGAGTTGGCCAGACATCTACAATGTTGCCATTCTCTCTTTTCTTTGAGTAGTAATCATAAGCTATTACTGTTAATAGAGTAGTTGCTGTTGAACATAGAATTATATATTTTTTTAATCTGTGGAATTGAGTAAAGCTTGCAAAAGGCATCCTTTTATGGTCCACAAACGGGTCGCTACTTACTCAGTGTATCCACTGACGTCAAGAACGTTAGGTTAGTTTATATAAGTAAGTAACGTTATACCATAACCTACGAAGAAGCACCAAAGGCGAAATCCTAGAACATGTCCGAGGTGTAGCATCCTTCAACGAGCACCCTTCGAGACAGGAAAGGACAATGTAGGGGGTAGTGTGGTTCTCTGTTGTAGTCTGTTCGGTGACACGGCCGTCGCGTGAGCGGGGCAATCGCCCCGGGCGCCGCGACCAGGGAGGGAAGGGGGTGCCGGGACGACAAATCAATAAAATTCAAGGAATTCAGATTATGTTGGTAAATGAAATTTTAAAAAAATATTTAATGTTAATTCATATATTTTAATAATGATCAGGCCACGGCTAAGTAAAATTACCGGTAATGTAAAACAACGTCTAGGATTATTCAACTGGAAATCTCTCCAGCCCTCTGTGAGAAGAGTTTTTATCTTAGAGAACTGACCGAGATCTGCTACTACTTACTTCTTATCTGTATGACAGTTTGGTACAAACTGAAGAAACTTCAGTAGAATTCAATAACATTGATTTCATCTACCCATCTTGCATTTGGTTGGATGTCGTCTCGGTCGTTTATTTTCTCTAGGAATTATATATATATATATATATATATATATATATATATATATATATATATAGGTGGCCAGAAAGTCCCTTTACACATGCAATTATTTCATTGTAACTTTAATAACACTTACAGTTATTTGTTCAAAGTGTTCGTCTGAGCACCACCATTATCCCTGCACACCTTGATACGCCTTCATGTCATCCTACTCATCCGCATTAGCAGCTGCGGTGTTACATGCTGGAAGATCAGCGTTCACGTACTGCTTCTTCCTGACCTATGATTTGATGATACAAGGTGGCCAAGGACAAGGGGCTGATGAATTTGGGGACCCACGTCCTACCCACCGGGCAGCGAACAGTTCATTCAGGCGTTCACGAACTGCAAGTGCGAAGCGGGTGGGAGCTCCATCGTGTTGGTAAACAACCGTGTCGTTGATGCCCAAACTCGGCAGCTGTGGAAGAAGCCAGCCATTAAACGTCTCCAGATAAGTAACCTGGGTCACGGAACCCTTAAAGAAGTACGAATCAGAGATGTGTTCTTCAGTCATCCCCGCCCAATACAAGACGTGCGAATTGTTCTCAATTTCTTGGTAAAATGTGAGTTTTCCATTCCCATATGAAGATGTTCGTATCCCGTGAACTCCGGTAAATTGCACATTCATCAGAGAAAAGAATGCACCTCCGTGCAGGAATGGTGGGGAAGGCTTCCAACAAGATTCTGCACGGGGGTTTAAGTCATCGTCCGTAAGTTCATTGATGGCCACTGACCGGAATGCTTGCAGGCTCAAGTCCATTTTCATGTGGAGTTGCATTGTGCTCCTTTTGCTTCCAAGTTCTGCAGCACGCTTTCTGGTCGACTTGCAGGATGGCATCCGAAACACTTAACAGGCGAAACGCTTTCTTCTCCCACGTGATCAAAGGCTGACGACTTGGTGGCTCCTTACCGAACCGTTCACGAAGCCTATCCATCACCTGTGTCATATTTTCGTTGTTGTGCTTCCGTTCATGGACCCACACATTTGTTACTGAGCGCTCCTCCAAAGTGAAGTCGCTGGTATCTGCCATTGCTCTTCACCAAACACAGAAAGGCGAGACAATGAGTTGGTCAACGCACAAACTTTATTCTCCACCCTGGGCAGTCACGTGGCAGTTACGCGGCAATCACGTTGCAATTCACGTGAGGAGCACTGTTGCCATATCAATGTTCGGAATGGGAGGTTCAAATCTTAAATATCTTACAATCTTACACTGTTACACGCATTTAGTTCAGGTGTAAAGGGACTTTCTGGCCACATTGTAGATTGACATTCGGTTCTAATCACATGAAAGAAGAAAAATGGAGGGGCTCAATTGTTTTATACACACAGACTAATTCTCCCGATTACATGAGTTAACTTGGCTGATATGCTAAGTTCCAAGATGGCTAATCCTTGTGTATCCATCTCTTTACTTTATAAATGTCATCATTATTCATGTTTATTCTTTTTAGGTTTCAGTAGCAGCCTTATACAAATGAATTTAAGGCACCCGTCAGTCAGTCTCTTGACAATTTTCAACTCAGGAACTACTAGGGCTACGAAAGTGGTTGAGGTGTGTTTCGAAAAGTCTCGCGAAGATGAGTTTTATGCTGCATAGACCACCTCGATAGATTCGTAGACAACTTATAACTCAGCAACTATTAGAGCTACGAGGGTGGTTGAGGTTTAGTTCGAAAGGTTTAAGCGAAACATTTACAACGACATAGATCATTCAAAGTGGACACTCGAGGCCTGGTGGTAGCATATGTGCACAATCTTTCGACTAGGCCTCGCCTCACTTGTTGAACATTTATATAACCTGGTTTTGTATGTTTCACAGCGAAGTATATCATCTTATGGCGGAATATACAAACAGGTTATACAAAATGAATAAAAATTCACTCCCATGGAGTCCAGTCATGTTATTCCTTAATAAATTCTAAGGCATAAACTCTCTTTCCAAAATTTTTCTACGATACGTAGTTTTCGAGTAATTAAGAGGAAGTATAGTTAATGTGACTCATGTAAAATGTATAGGTTTAACATTTGATAGACTAGAGGCGAAGCTCCCGGTAGTGTGACAGTAGATGAAGCTATAGACTACTGTCCTACAAAATCCCAGATGTGGGTCTCAGTTGATTTATAATTACATATGAAGGAATTTTTAGACTGAAAAAGACTGTTTTCTTACCATTCAATATTGAACTAAGGTCTGAAAATTGGTAGGCATGAAGCCTAGTCTCCCTGTTACGTAGTTGGAAAAGTCTCGCTGATAGACTATTAGTTGTTATACGCTTTACATTGTTGTTAATCAACAAAATTTTCCCTTTAACTGACACCAATACATCCAGATGTTAAAAATTCAGATCGTAACCAAACTTTGTGTATCGAAAGAGTATCTAACAAAAATCCTGCATTTTTTCTAGAACCTGCCTTTCAGTAGGAAATGTGTAAATGATAATTAATGAGAGAGATCTGATGTGCGGAGAGTAGTAGAAACATTGGTTGTTGTTATATTTGCTGGTTGTTATATTTACCGCTTGGTGTTAGTGTCGCCTGCTTCATGGGTTGCTTATGAAGCATTATGTAATTCTTGTTGTTTATGGTTTGTTTTCATTGTGGTTATATTAACATACTGACCCAATGATCAACTTCCCATTACAATATAAACGTTCCTTCCAGCAGCTTTGGTGGAACAAAAGGTAGAGCGTTAGCTTACGGTAGGAAAGGTCCGGGGTTTAAGCCCTGCTCGCGACATATTTTTCCTTTTTTCACTTTTATGTTGTATCTGTGCAAATGTTATATATTACAATATGCTTTTGACACGTAAAGTGAATGTTATTGTTATATAGCTTTTTGTTTTCTCATTTGTATTTTTCTTTTTGTACGGTTTATTTAAAATCTACTAATTTATATAGAGTAAATATGTTCGCATAAAGAACAGAAACAACATGAAAATAAGAATAAATAAACGGTTACATTACAATTACCGAATCAACAGTAATAATTCCCAGTGTACAATGCAACCGTTTATTTATTCTTATTCTCATACAGTTTCTGTTCTGCATGTGAACACACAATAATTATTGTTCCAGATAATTTCTGAGATTTAAATAAAAATGCAAAAATGAAAATATTAAAAGCTATAAAGAAATACCATTTCTTTTACCTGTCGAAACCATATTGTAGAATATAACAATTGCACAGGTTATACGAAAAGAGTGAAAAAGAAATTCACGTCGCGACAGGACTCGAACCGTGGACGTCTCACACTATAAGCTAACGCTCAGATAGGGATTAAAATAGTAAAAACGGTGGAAGTCGTCATCATAAGACAGGTCACTTGGGTTCTTATGTAACACTTGCAATGTAAATACAACGGCGAAAACAGCGATTGCAAGTTCCTAGCGTGGTGCAGTAGTAGTGCTTACGAAATAAAAAAAACGCGTTCGAATCCCGGCGGGTTAAGATTTTTTTTTCAAAATATATTTTTATATGTTCATATTTATTATTAATAATTGCTAGAGATGCTACTGAAAGCTGAGATGTATATAAATAAACCAGGGCTGGATGCACACCGAGAGAAGCGAGGCGTGGAAGGGGACACGGTGCTTCGGAAGTGAGTTGGGGGGTGTCAGCCGAGGGGTGCGCAGTCCCCGGTTATCGGTGGGCATACGTGAAAGTGCTGTTAACATTCTATTCCACATGTAAACTTTCTATTTGGTAGAAACGTCTTTACAAATAAAATTATTTTTTTCTTATTCCCAATCCCTCTGCTAAACTGATGACGACTTTCGCCATTTTTACTACCTCAATCTTCGTGTTTAACGCTCTATATCTTGCTCCATCAGTGCTACTTGAACGACTATTTACAGTAATGCTTCTACTTTCTCTAGGTCAGATTTCGCTCATTAACTATCATTTTCTCCTTTCCTACTGAACGGCAGGTTCTACAAAATATATTGTAGGATTTTTGTTAGATACCTTCCTAATCGATATACAAAGTTTGGTTACAATGGTTTGGTTTGGTTTTTTGGCACCTGGATGTTTGGGTGTGAGTATTCTAAGAACATTTTGCAGAGACTAGTCTTGTTTAGAATTAGTCAAGGAATTACATGGTATGCTCAGTGGGTGCGAATTTCCACTCAACTTGTACTGAGATTGAGGGTATGGATATCTGAGATAATTTTACAATAAAAGTTCAATAGAAGTACAATTGTCATAAATTTCATATTTGAATGGTAAGGGGAAAAACAAGGAATGTCACAAAAATGCTTTTCTGAGAAAAACATATTTTAATGTTGAAAACCTTGTAAGACACAATAGATTCGCCAATCTTTTTACGTTTTCTCCATGTACAGTTCTACGTTTCAGCACGAAAGGAATATTCAGTTCAATAGTACGACGTTTCACCAACAGAAAAAGCACAGATCCCGAAAAAGCTCCAAAAATGAACATTCCCCTCACTCTTGATTTGTATTTTCCGAAGGAAATTCAGTTTGATTTTGAGGGGAAAATCCAAAATTCAATGTCAGGCAAACTAAAAGGATGTATGATGAAATAGCATCCCATTTTCCTTCAAGTTAAGATCCTTTTACTCTAAACATTATGAATACGATTCTAAATTCGAAAAAAAAAAATATATGAAATATAAGATGATGGCTTGCATTCTGAAATCCAAGATAGCTGCAACCCCAAACGCTTATTTTGTTATATCATGGTTCCATATGGCGCAGAATTCGATTCAGGAATAGAAACAAAAAGTTGATTTTAAGACTCTAGAATGGTGCCATATCGAAAATGAAAACGGCGGAAGCCCTAAACTTATTTATTCAATAAAAATATTCACAAGCATTACTGACTACGATTAAATCTCGATAGGTAGGTATTGATATATTTCTGAAGTTCAGATTGATTTAATACAAGTTATTGAAAATGCAAAAGTAGTCATCACTATCTCTACTTCATTGTATCCTCCTACTCTTGATTTATTCCTAAGTTCTAAAAGCTCATATTTTACTCCAATGCATAGCAAAACTCTACAATCCTCTCGAAATCTTTCTTTTAAAATTAGATTTCTTTACAAATTAGATTTATATCACGAATCTGAAATAGTTTGTATTAAAATAAATATTGCAGATCGTGAAAGTAAATATTTAATTTTTTTACAAAAAAAAACTATACATTGAACTATACTTCGCCTCGGCATGGATTTTGTCAGGTGTTTAAACTATGTCTACTGAATGGCAAGTAACAAAGAGGTTAGTTGGAGAGTAGTGCACCTTAAGCGCGAATAGACTATTGGACTCCACATATTCTCAGGGACGTTGTAATGTCCCACAGGCTGCTCCAACGAAAGTAGGTAAACTCATCAGCAAACCAGGGGCCCGCGGCACCCTGTTGCAAAAAAGGGGGCTTACCCAAACTCAACGTGGTCAAACCTACCAACATTACGCCACAGGAGAGGGCGCAGAACAAAAAAAACATTATCGGACCTGAAGGGAGGGAGGGTACCTACCTATCAGCACCCTGCTTCAGCCACATCAAAGACAGAAGATACACTCGTCTAGAAAACAAAGCATGCATGTAAGAAGCCCGAAAGAAGTGCCCAAACGCAGAAAGTTTACAAAAACAGAAATCTATAAAAATGAAGAAAAGCATCCTCAAAAAAAGGGGGACGCAAGCGAGAGCATCCCGCAGGAAAGCAGGACACAAAAGCTATTTTAGTGACCTAACGCGACTAGGCCCCTAAAATAGTACAAGGCTAAACACAGCCGCGCACTAGTTAATATTTAACACGAAAATTTGGATGCACAGAACTAATTTGACTAGTCTCTAAAAATTGCTAAAGCATTGGATCAAATATCAAATTTTAACTTAATCTGCAATTACTTTCTCACATATAAATAAATTAACATTTCGTGTACTGAAATGTTGAAAGAACCTTTCCAGTAATACCACTGTGATGGTAATCTACCTGCATCATAATGAAACCATTGACACAAGAAATATCTGGTAAAAATGTAATTTATTTTTACTTAAAAATAACAATCGCAAGTCAAAAGACTGATTGCTAAATTTTCTAGAAAAAAAGTTTCCGAAGAGAATCTCTTGAACATCAAAATGAGCATTCAAGATGCTATCAATTTCACATAACAAAAGGGTAAATTAATTATATGCAGAAAATCTCTGTCCAAAAATAGATAATATATTTCACAAACTTATTTTACAAAAATAAATAAGTTACTTTTATATTCCAAAATGTTGTAGATATTCTATACTTCAGCCCAGTTAAATCAAAATTTCCACACTTACTGAAGAATAACATTTCTTTCAACGAAAAGATTTTTATTTACATTGTAGCTACTGGGAAACAATTTAGTTTGATATTTTCAAAACGTTGCTAAAACATTTCGTATGTAATTTTTATTTTTAAACTTCATTCAGCTTATCCATCAATACTGATAATACAAACATGGTCTACTAGGATTGGATTAGGTAATAATTTATAATACAAGTTTCCATGAGCGAACTGACTTACGGTTTGCATACGTAACGAAGAGGCTTTAAACTTTGCAAAATACCAAAATAAAACATAGGGAAAACGCTGAATCTCACGGTTAACAAAAACGGATATGTTGTAGAAATTTGGTGCAATTTTTACATATACCGGTTTTCGGAAGAGCAAACAAAAATGATGACTGGGACGTGCATTCTGAAATCTAGCAACAACTATAGTGCAAGGTAAAATATTCAACGTATTTGAACCAAAATTTAATGTGCTGAAATTTAGTTATCTGAACGTAGGTGAAACAGACTTGGTTTTTTGGGAGAGAAAGAGGAATTTCAAGACATTAAACATACATACCTGAATTTAGATAACCTACCCCGATGCTTATCAAATTAAGCAGACATTCTTACGGTGCACATCCCTTGACAGAAAAGCCACACCAATTTCATATGAAGAAAACACTAAATTATTTGCATACACACAGAAAATGGGGTATCAACCACACTGTAATTATATTTTTATTTATTTCAGAAAAATAAAGAAAAAACACTGAACACCACATTTACCACAACAAATCACCTCACACACTTATGAACACCACTTCACCCAAACAAACTGCCATAAATGCTTCGTCTCGTCCACTCCCGGTCAAGGCCAATATGAAGGGTGTAAGACCCCAAACTGCAGCATTCAATTCACAGACTCTTTTATAAAATATATAGAGAAACAGATTCCAAAAGTTGTTGTTATTTACTAGTCGATGCTGCTTTATATATTAATAAACTTTCCGGACATTGGCTGCATTATCATATTGCCTTTATATAACTTTCGGAGGCAGCGTCAATTTTCAACAGCCTTTCCTACTCGACGACCATGTGTTAACTACTGACTGACCTCAACCAATCAGAGAATAGAATCAAATCAGACAATCCGGAGCGAAAAGGGGTGTGGCCTGCCACCAAAATCTCAACGAAAAATAAAACAATCAGATCTTTTTGTTTGTTTTTGAAGACTTTCAACGAAAGAAAAATTGTTGAAGAAAATAATGAAATAAAATATGCAAAGAAATATTCAGTAATAAAATGAAGAAACAATAAAGATAAAAATCCCACCAAACAACAATGAAAAGGATGTTCTGTATGGCTAATCTTCCTTGTCATCTGGACAAATAAAACTCTTTGAAGAAAGCTGAAGACGAAAAATATCGCCGACAAAGCACGAACAATAAAGAAAAAAAGACGCACAAGAAAGGGGAGAGGGTAAGATATGTTGCGACCAAGTGGAAATGGGTCGCTACAACGTCCTAATGAATTAAAGTCCACATAATTTACAAATACTCTTAAATTAATTTTAATTACGCTTTCGTGTTGTGCATCTGCACCCAGAACTTTCTGTTTTAGTAGAACAGTCAGAAAAAGACTTTTGCGGTGATTGCAGGAATTTTCCTTTATTAATCGCAGTAACCGATATGAACAACTATATTATTAGGAAATCCCCCTACAAACTACCTTATGCTTGTAATTAATCTATTTACATTTAAAACAATAACAACTCAAATTAGTGCTTACTATTTAGACATTTGGAAACATTACTTGATATATACCGTAATGTTTAAGATAAATGTCAGTATTTACCGTTATCTGCAGACAATCGTCCAGAAACACCTAGTAGTTTCTTTTACCTTATTGGAAGGTCTAGGTTTTCAGTTTCGCTGTGATTTGCGCACACACGCAGAAATGTAAGAGGTCTTTCTTACCGTAACACCAAGTCTAATGCTGGTCAAGTATTTGCTGCCAACATTGATCGCTTACATCACAGAAATATAATAACCTTCTTCTAATGTTTTACAGTTAATTTTTCCTTAATTTTTATTCCTATTTTACTATACTGCATGAAGTACTCATTCTGGTTTAAAAAAAAGACTTTCTTCCACTTCAGCCATCCTGAATTATGATAAGGAAAAAAAATTGCTGAAGTGGAATATATAAATTACACTAGTTATATTTGTAACGTAAACATACTTATCCTTACGTAAAATATAATTTATTTCTAAATTAGACCTTTTGCTTTCTGCCAACTGGAAATTGTCAGAAGTTTGGCTAATTAACTAGTTATAACTTTTAATTTCATCTTCTATATCATTATATGTGAAAACTCAGGACTACTAAAATAATAATAATAGAATAATCTAGAAACCTGTAGGAATTTTACACTGTTACCTTTCGAAAACTAAATCAAGTGTTAGACAATGATATTATAAATAAGATGAAAGTATCATTTATACATATAACGTTCTAATACACGTTGGGAATTGGACGCGTAATGTGCATAATTAGTTTTAATATGGGTTGGGTTTACATATTGAAAGTGTAACTGCTCTCGAGCACTTGCATTCATAGGATCTGTTGCTAAACCTTACATGAGAATACAGTTTTAAGCACATATTTACTGTTTTTGAATTTGATACCCAACACTTACACTTTCCTGAGTGTCTACTGGTAATGTAGAAAAGACCATTCTATAAGCAATGCGAGTATATAAAAAAGATAAATACATTCGGAAATTACAAAAATTAATAACCCCGTTTTATATTCGAAAATCTAAAAATAGTTAGGGATAGGAAGAGATTCGAACTGAGGACCCTTCACACCACAAGTCCAAAGTCTAACCACTACGCCCCGAGGGCGTTGTGATATAAGGTTTTGATAAACATTTATTGACTCACCGTTTATTTGACAGTCTTCACTTCGAAAGTTAAATAAGATTTTATAACTTTTTTCGCTCCATTTTGGAGAATATAATACTTTCTGTCACATGATTATACAGCGCATGCATTATATCTGTAATCTTTGTTTGCATAATGTTTCAGTTGAGTCAACATTTCTCTATTTTCAGTTTCAGATAGTACTAAAGATATGGACTGTTTCGGCGACCGAAAACAATTTCCCTTTTTTTCCTCTAAATTTCCCTGCGAATTTCCCTATGTTGTCAAATTTCTGACTTTTTGACTTAGAAATTTTTCGACTATTTCTCAATTTTTAATATTTTCTTTCTAGTTGCGTTATTTAATAATATTTCTGTGACAAAATTTCAGGAAATATTCATTTTTACATACTTTACAAGTATAACAATTAAGCGAACGTCAGAAACTAAGGAGAAAAATATTATTGATCAAAAACAGTCAAATAAAGACATGCGAAAAAAATTTTGAGCATGAGTGTACCTACCCATCAACACCCTGCTTGAGCCTCATCGAAGACAGAACACACACTAGCCTAGATCACGAAGCATGCATGGAAGTAGCCGAAAGAAGTGCCAAAACACAGAAAGTTGGCAAGAAGCAGAAGGCTAAAAACGAACAGGAAAAAATCCCAAAAGGGGGGCACACGCAGGTGAGAACATCCGCAGGAAAGCAGAACACAAAACGCTATTTTAGTGACCTAACGCAACTAGGCCCCTAAAATAGTACAAGGCTAAACACAGCCGCGCACTAGTTAGCATTTAACATCAAAATTTGGATGCACTGAACTAATTTGACTACTCTATAAAGATAGTTGAAGCATTAGATCAAAATATAAAAGTTTAACTTCATCTGCAATTACTTTTTCACAGATAAATAAATTAACACTCCGCGGACTGAAACAGCAAAAGGTTTACAATCTTTCCAGCAGTACTACAGTGATGGTAATCTACCTACATCACAATGAAACCCTTGACACAAGAAATATCAAGTAAAAGTGTAATTTATTTTTACTTAAAAATGACAAACGCAAGGCAAAAGGACTGATTGCTGAATTTTCTTTAAAAAAAATTCTGAAGAGAATCTCTTGAACATCGAAATGAGCATTGAAGATGCTTTCAATTTCACATAACAAAAGGGTAAGTTAATTATATACAGAAAAGCTCTGCCTAAGAATGGAGACAAGATTTCACATACTTATATTCCAAAAGATTAGGTTACTTTTACTTTCCAAACGTGGTACACATTCTATACTTTACCCCAGTTAAACCAAAATTTCCACAAGTACTTTAAAGTAATATTTCCTTCAACGAAAAGATATATTTACGATATAGTTACTGGGCAGCAATTTACATTGATATTTTAAAAATACTTCAAAACATTTCGTATGTAATTTCCATTTTTCAAACTTCACACAACCTAACCTCTGTTCTGATAATACAATCTTGCTATACTATGGTTTGTTAGGTATTAATTTACAACACGAATCTCTAAGAACAAAAATTGCTTACGGCTGCTAACGCAACGAAGAAGCTTTGACTTTGCTGGTTTCCGAAATAAAACAGAGAAACGATAAAATCTTACGTTGGATAAAACGGACATGCTCTAGAAATTTCGTACAATTTTAAACATACCAGTTTCCGAAAAGAGCAAACAAAGATGCTGAATGGAAAATTAACGTGCATTCTGTAAGGTAGCATCAACTATAGTGCAAGGTAAAATATTCAACGTATATGAACCAAAATTTTAATGTGCTGAAATTTCGCTATCTACATGTATTTGAAACAGACTTGGGGTTCTAAGAGAAAAGAGGAATTTTAAGACATTAAGCATACATTACCTGATAGAAAACCGACCCCGGCGCCTACCAAATTCGGCGGACATGCCCACTTCACACATACTTCCACTAACCACTGACATGCTGAAAATTTCACTAAATCACTTTTACACACAGAAGAAAGGGGCTTAGCACCATAAATGATATATTTTTATTTAAGAATAAGAAAAAACACTGCACACCACATAATTATCAGAAATCACTACACACAACGATGAACCAGAAAAAAAAACTTAACTTTAACACTTCCAAGGGCAACCATAACGGTGCAGGACGCCAGTAGCAGAAATTCAATTATCAATTTCTCATGAAAAATTTGATGAATACTGCTTCCCAAAATTTATATATTTTACTTCAGAAGAGACTGATATTTTATATTAATAAACTTTTAAATATTTGGCTGCGTTATAAATACTTTAAATATAAATTATGTTGGTAGCATGATTTTACGCAGCTTTCCTGCATCGACAGCCATGTTTTTCACTACTGTCTGGCCTCAGCCATTTAGAGAAAAGGATCAAACCAGACGACCCGGAGCGAAAGGGTGTGTGGCTTAGCCAATTGGATTCTCAACATAATAAAACAACAATCAGACCTTTAATTTGTTTTTGAAAATTTTAAACGAAAGAAACTTTGTTGAGGTAATAAGGCAATAAAATGTGCAAAGAAATATTACGTAATAAAATGAAGAAACAATAAAGATAAAATCCCGTCAACACAACAATAAAAGAGAAAAAATGAATGGATAATCTTCATTGTCATCTGGACAAATAAAACTCTTTGAAGAAAACCGAAGACGAAAAATATCACCGACAAAGCACGAACAAAAAAGAAAAAATGATACACAAAAAGGGAACAGGGTAAAGATATGTTGCGACCAACGGAAAATGGGTCGCTACACTATAGTACAATAACTTTTTTATTTATTTTATACTTATTACATATAATCGATACCAACGAGCCATTATAATTTATACATACATTAGATGACAATAAGTAATGAACAAAGACTATAATAAAAGCATATAATGCAAGCAGTAGTCTTTGTAAAAGCACATTTCTATAAAAATAGTAGTTTTGTTGGTCGGGAGATCGGAACAGGACCGACAAACTGGAACTGTCGCTACAAAAGGCTTCTGCTACTAACTGGGAGGAGACCCCTTAATTCCTCTTCCTAAAGCTTAGGGGAACCGACCAGAGTCGACGCCAAATGTCTAATCCATACGTTCACGTCGTGGGGCCGTTTAGTACCCAAGCAACTGCTTGGCGAACGAATATGCATTAGCAGACAGCGTGGTGAGTAAAATGTCTACACCCCTCCTTTATTATCACATAATGGTACAAGTGAAGAAAGTCTCAGAGGACAGTTTTGTTCGGAGAACGGAGTGCAACGGTCAGTCCTGCAGGAAGTCATATGCCCAGGTTAAAATTGTAGACTGCCAGGAAAACAACACTGCAACTCGAACGGTTTGTGCATGACGACTCTGAACTATCAGTCAATTACAAGAGAGGACAAATTAGAGGAATTGGAGAATGAACTTAACTTAAAGGACTATCAGAAGTGCGGAGCAAGAATGAAGAACAGTTGGATCTACCGTCAGGGGACACGTTTTTTTTTTTTTCAAAGGAACAGAATATGGCAAATCGACAGGTGTTTTCTTCATAATAAATAAAGACCTGAAAATACGGATCACAGAAATTGAAGGAATTTCAGATAGAATCGCACGAGTAGTAATAAAGATAAACAAGAATTGCAGTATGGAAATTATACAGGTATATGCTCCAACCTCGTCGCATTCGGAGGAGGAAGTCAAAGACCTATACGAGGAGATACAGAAGATTTTGTGTAGTAGCAAATCATGTTATAAAATTGTAATGGGAGACTTCAATGCGAAAGTAGGGACTAAGCAGAGTAGTGGCACGGAAGTGGGAAACTTTGGATTTGGCAAAAGAAACAAGAAAGATAATAAGGAACTCTCAGAAGAAAACAGACTGTTCATTCCCAATTCATATTTCAATAAGCCGCCCAGAAGAAGTGGACATGGAAAGACCCAAATGGGACTAAACTACGTTTTATCGAATAACAGGGAAATTCTTCGAGCCGTGTCTGTTCTGAACAGTTTCAAAATCTCGAGTGATCATAGGATGGTGAGATGTAAGCTGAAACTAAATACTAGACTTGAGAGGAAGAAGCTTATTACAGGACAACATCTAGATCTAGAAAATTTGACGAAAAACGAACATTCGAGATAGAACTAAGCAATAGATACAGCGCTTTGGAAGAGTTAGAAGACAAAGAAAATATAAATGGCAGAAATAAAATACTGACTAAGATAAGAGAGAGAACCAAGGAAATAGCAGGCATCAGAAATAAGAAAGAGAGCAAAATCTGAGAAGAAACTTAACTCTTGATGAAGAAAAGGAGAGAAATGAAAGAGGAAAATTACATAAAGAGGATTGTAGTACATAGAACTAAATAAAATCACAAGGAAGAAAATAAGAGAGAATATACGCAAATATAACGGATATTTTGTTAGAAATAAGATCGAGGAAAACAAGAACTTGAAGAAAGCCAAAAAGCAGCTCATGATAGGGAAAAAGCAAATAATTGCAGTTAAGAGACCAGACAAGACCGTAACACGAAATAAGAAAGAAATTATAAACATATTTGAAAATTTCTACAGAGAATTGTACTACTCCGATAAAGAAATAGGAAAAGAAGACTCAGAAGCAAATGATGTAAAAGTCCCATGTGTAATTAAAGAAGAAGTGGATAAAGTACTTCGAGGGATTAAGAATGGAAAATCGTCAGGAGAAGATGGACTCACAGCAGAGATGTTTAAATGAGATGAAAAGATGAAGGAGAAAATGGCTAAATTATTCTCATTGTACCTGAGCACAGAAATACCGTCAAGTTGGAATAATGCAATTATTATTTTGTTGTATAAGAAAGGGGACAAAACTACAGACCAATTAGTTTACTGTCAGTTCTATACAAAAGTTTACCATATTATTTTGTATCGTATTGAACGAGATTTAGATTTTAACCAAAAAAGGGAACAAGTTGAATTTCGTCGAGGATTTAACGCAATGGACTACATTCAAGCATTGAATGTTATGGGAATTAATATTATCTTCCATAGGATTCACAGATTTCGAAAAAGCTTTCGATTCGGTCTCCTTGGCAGCAGCACTTAAATCACTTGAACAAGGCATCGAAAATGCATACATCAAGATACTGCGAAATATTTACTCGACTGCCACATCTGTCATTAGACTACATCAAGAGAGTGAAAAATTTAAATTCGGAAAAGGGATAAGGCAAGGAGATTCAATTTCTCCAAAACAATTTCCAGCGGTCCTGGAGGGAGTGTTCCAAAATTTAAACTGGAATGAAGTTGGAATAAAAATCAATGGCGATTACCTTAACCACCTACGATTCGCTGATGATGTAATCCTGTTTGCTTCAAGTGCAGAAGAACTACAAACCATAATGAAAGAACGGAGTAATGAGGGTTCGAAACTAGGACTTAAAATGAATTTAAGTGAAACCAAAGTCATGTACT
Organism: Lepisma saccharinum; assembly: GCA_022664845.1. NCBI lineage: Eukaryota > Metazoa > Arthropoda > Insecta > Zygentoma > Lepismatidae > Lepisma > Lepisma saccharinum. The sequence continues at coordinate 1,436 of JAGDQP010037005.1, read as the reverse complement.
ATCAACATGCTGCAAAGACGAAAATAAAGATTCACGGAGAGACAATAGGCATAATTGATGAGTATGTTTACCTAGGGCAGCTCAAAACGTCGAATGCCTAGTTGACAAATGAAATAACTAGAAGTTGTGAAATGGCGTGGGTATGTGAAATAATAAATGCCACTTTCATGCCGTCTGAACTTAAGCGGCCTGAGGAAATTGATATACCGGTATTCTGTAGGCGTATTTTAGCATAACAATAACATAAAACTTCGGTAAACTTTATTTTATATGGGCCAGTCTAGCAACTTTCGACTTCGGCCCTTCACGATTCGGCCATATACCAGTTAAAATCCACAAATATCCATGCCCCTGCCGGGATTCGAACCCGGAACCTTCGAGTCGTTGGCCTAATGCCTTAGACCGCACGGCTACCCGGCCGACCATAATAACAACATAAAACGAGTATCAAATTCCTTGAAAGAAAGACCTCTCCCATTTAGTTTCACTTGGTAGAATTTGTGTTTTAATATCAAATAAATGTGGTTTACAAATGTACTTCAATTTCCAATATCATGAATTTTGGTACCTGAAAACGTACAATGTTATTCAAATATAAGTATTTTCCTCAGGATACTCGTTACCAGAATGTTGATTTAAAGAGGCACTCGGTCTTAAAACAGCTTCGTAATAAATAGCAAGCAATTCAAAGTTGAATTTAATGAAGCGCGTTTCCATATAAAAGTGGACTCAACGGAGTTTAGCCTAACAAGCCTCAAATGAAGACCTGAACTGAAAAAACATCCCAACTCCACCGGAGTATATTTTTCAGGAGGAACGGAAAACAGTCCAATGTCTTCGTATGTTATCCTATTCAGCGGAAATTATTTTGTATTAAAAAATGGTTTCTGTGGTGGGATTAGGATGTAATATTTATGCAAGTGGATATTCCTTGGAACATAGATACAGACGAACAGAAAAATCACAAATACGAAAAAAGTGGACTTGGGGTGTTTTTCAATTCCCACACTCTATATGCTACATTGGGCCTTTTGGTCATTTAGCAACGCATATTATTTTCTATCTTCTGATCCCATGGCTATCCCAAATTAATTTGTCATATGTTCTATACTAAAAGAGAGACTACCATATATATAATAATAATAAATCACAGCCATATTCAATCCACTAGTGGATGAGGCCTCTCCCCGAAGGGAGGAGTTGGTCTACTGCTCCCACGCTGACCAGACGGGTTGGGAGAGGAGAGCCGAAGCTCTCACTGTGATCGCCACTGTCTTTTATTCACAGCAGCTCCCCAATTGTCCTCACGATGCTGGGTCAACACCGAAATATTTGAGCCCCCATCGGGAATCGAACCCGGGACCGCTCGCATTGAAGTCGAGCGCGCTACCGACTAGGCTACGCAGGAGCTCATATATATATATATATATATATAT
>JAGDQP010037004.1:0-18808 GCA_022664845.1 Lepisma saccharinum | reverse complement strand
ACGATCCTTGTTCGCTGAGATCCTAACGGGACAATTTTGTTTGCATTTAAGAGGTTAAAAAAAGATGGTGCCGAAACTTATAGGTGCCATCGTTCGGAATATCGTGAGTAACATAATATCGTGAACTTATACACTACTTATAATTTGTACTGTAAAAAATACGAAAAAGTAGGCCTTTTCAACAAAAGACGAAAAAGATTTTCACTAATTTTCCAATTGACTATTCACTTGAAATGTTTTTATATTATTTATTTATTTTTGGTTTTTATAAAATAGAATATCTATAACAATAAAATGACTCAATATCTCTTATTTTAATATTGTTTTCAGGTTTCATGGTTGATGTCATCTAATGTAACATCTTCATTTAAAACTTCAGCAAAAACTGAAAACTAAATTCGCATTAACCATAATTAAATAATAATTTGTTATAATATGAATCAAGCAGTTGTTATTCAGTTGTTGGTTAATTATTTTGGCATGCCAAATATGCCTACGCCAATGGAAGTAACGATATTTGAGCAAATACGAAAAAGAACTTATTGATGAAAACATATTTGTTGAAATACGTACTCTTATGTATGATGAAGGATCATCGGATTCGGAAGAAAATAGTAATAGTGAGGAGGACAAAACTTTAATAGAAGAAGAGAGAAGAGGACCTATCAAATCTATTTTAAAAAGTTTAATCTTTACTTGAATCTGATGATACAGAGAACGATAATCCAGGATTTCAGTTTTCATGGCCAGAAAATAGAGTAAAAATTAATTATGAATATTCACCTGACGCCTTTAAAATCTGGACAAACCAAAACCAATATAGTCCAGAAGTGCCTGTATTGTGGTCACCAGGATTAGCAATAAATGATAGAAAACATTTTACTTTTACACTGTAGAAAAACAAAAACGAACAATTAAGGACAAGACAAGATAACAAAATTATGAAAACAAATAGAAAAATATAAATAAACAAGATCTGCTGAACAAAATTAATGAAGGAATTAAAACCAAGATTTTTGAAATGTGGGTTCAAAATGCAAATATTCATGATAGAACTATTAGATGAAAAGGGAAGTCAACTTGCATAGTATTTTGTATTTTAAGGCGTCCAAGTCGTGGGTAAAAATATTTGAAATAAGAATGAAATAGTTTCTACAAAAATCACCGCACAAAGTCAGCAAACATTTATTGAAATTTGCAATGAAATAAAAGGAAATTGTTCTTTCCAGAATTTGTTCATATAATTAGAGACTTGAATACAGAAAACCAAATTACTCCAGACCAAGTAACTAATGCAAATCAAAGCATATTGAAAAAGAATATCTGGAAGTACGTTAGAAACTAAAGGAAAGAGAACCATTTTTGGCGCTGTAGGATCAGTATCTGAAACTACTAACTCGCATATGATAATGCCAACTATTTAGATGGATGAAACGTTACTGCTGAATATATATGTTGTTGTTTCAGAACCTAAACCTACTGAAAAATTTCCTATTAATTTTCCAAATGATTTACCTAACATTAAAGCTTATGCTGGAAAACTTGCAAATATGTCCAAGAATGACCATGCTGTTCTTAAGCGATCTTTTATGGCCAGATTTGCAGATGAAAACATGTTCTTTCATTAGTTGATTCGTGGACATCCAACAAGGATGATGCCCTTTATAACTCTACTGTTCCTGAAGGTGTAACTCATCAAAAATCTAATCTCACCAAATATACAGGTTCAAACAAAAGATGTTTACTTTTTCAGACTCTATAAGCATATGGTAAGATTCATCACCGAAACCGGCTTCACACAATTTGATATTAATTTGTAGAATAGAGATAATTCTCTCCAGCTTCAATCTTTTGTGAATTATCAGCTTATGGCAAACAGGTTAAAAATATTAATAAATATGCATTTGTCGCAAGTGGTTATATTGTTGATCAGCCAGAAGAATTCGTCACGCCTTTGGAGTATTATTTTGAAGTTGGATTAGAAAATTGATATGTTCAAAATTGTCAATTGTCAGCTTTCATGAAATGTGCTTATTGGGACAACTGTTTCTGCCTAAATCTCACTTTAATTGATTGTTTGTACACCGTTTGCACTGTTTCATCCACATAGGTATGTTAAACATAGATATGCAGTTGTTACGTAAAACATCAACTTTTGTTTGTTTCATTTGAAAAGTTGTACAAATATAAGGCTACAATGCTCTGTTAGTTGAACTATATTTTGAATATGTTCGTTAATATTGTAATCATTCATAACAATAAAAATGTCTAAATTTGTATATTTCTCTATTTTTTTATTTAAAAACAACTAATACAAAAACCAAAAAGCAATTGAATTTTAATTCACTGTTACTATTTTTTTAATTAAATAAAGAAATAACCATGTGTTGTTATTAATTCAAGCTCGACGTTTCTTTATCGACATAATTTGTATTAATATGACGTATATGACACAAAATAAGACTTTCTATTAATAATGATAAACGAAATTTGAATGTCTCAGGGTAATTTCATAATACATGGGTCATATATAAATAATAACAATTATTTGAAATTAATAATCAATAGGAAAATTAGTGAAAAAGCATTCTCGTCTCTTGTTGAGACGTTATTCTGAAATGGCCTATTTTCGATTTTATTTTATTTTATTTATTTATTTATTACATTACAAATTATGTACTAACTCATGATGTCCTGAACGATGGCAGCTACAAATTTGCAGAATCGCATTTTATTCAAACGCAAACAAAATTCTCACGTTAGGATCTCAGCGAACAATGATCGTGACCCTCCCTTGGAGGATGATATTTTAGAGCAGAAATTGGAAAATAAAATAAGAAGGGAGATAAGATGGGGTACTTAAGGAAACATCATGGGTAAAAGGTCTTAGATATCCCATAGGAAAATATAAAACATAAAATTAAAACATCATAATTTTAAGTTTCATAGTGATTAAATGAATATTGCAAATTACCATTACTTTTTCCATTTTTTTCGCAAATCAAAACGTGGTTAGATGGAGTCACGTAAATCATATATTGTGCGACATACCTATTGTGTTGTTTGATTATGTATACTAATGTTTACAAAAAAAAAGATTAAGATAACAACTTATTCAAAAGCTAAAAGTCTTGTTTTAATGGCCAAATATGAAATAGATTACGGCCTTAAGAATTTGTTATCTTAGTTTAGTCTTCGTGTCTCGTTCGTGTTTTGTCTTGCAAAATTGTCGTCTGCTTTTCCTGCCAACCCTCCCCCAAACACAGAGAAAACAAAATAAAAAATTACCTTAAGCGGACATTGACATTAACTATGTCCTGTAGTCTTAAAAAAGCATGATACAGCATCTTAGTCCACCATCTTGTATTTCGTTCAGAAGTCTGATGATAAAAGTTTATGATTTGAGCACTTCAGCCTATTAACATCTAATTAACTATTCACTTACCATTGACACTTCTTGTCTGGAAAAACTTTGAAAATTACATCAACGACTTTTCAAATACGTTCTCGCTAGTAATACAACACAATATATGCTCAATCACATTCTCACTGGTGTCACTCTCGGCTTATTGACAGACATATAAGTTGACATATTCACTACTGCCCTGCAGTATCTCCCACACTCTCGGTAGATCCTACCCTGTCCTGCTCCGTCTTGCCCCTACTTCCTCTACTATAAAAAATGCAGACTTAGTTTCCTTTTTGGAGAAATGTTACTCCAACGACTTTAAACAGAGAAAAAATGCACATTTACACAACTGACTACACTACGTCTGGAAGGCGTAAGTGTTAAGGTTCGTATACAGTATTAAGGACATGAATGTATATAGTCCTACATCTCATGTAATAAGACTTTTTGAATATCTCACCATATTCTCACCTGAAATTGGTAGATGGGTGATTCCATTGTTAGTGGTCCAGCACTGGCCGCTCGCCCATCTCAATTATTTTAATGCATGATCTGTAAGTACCCTTAGGCAATTGTAGTTCAAAACCTCAATGTTTTTAATTTTCACTTCGTTCAGCTATGGCTTCCATATTTGTGCCATGGTGCTCACCAAATTCTCAGCATGCAGACATTTACGGAGACCTCAGTATCTCAGCTCAGATAAGTATTGTACTAAAAACTATTGAACTCAGCATTGTAAGTGGTAACATACTGACCGCCATAGCAGAACGGAGAAAACATTGGTGGTTTTCAACTACTAATACATATGGGTAATCATACTCAAAAGAATGTAAAAACTATTATTGTAGAGTAAACAACTTAATGAATACAGGGCCACTTTCACCAAATAACACATATAATAATATATGACACTATGTATAAAAGACGAATTTACTATAATCTTGAATATTGTATGGCATGGCTTCGCACAATAATATGTCGAACACGTAGTAATACTAAGTAAATTATGAAAGTGAATTCTCAAATGTTTGAAATCATCACAAGTATCTAAGATAATTATTTACTTACCTCCATTGTAAAAACTTCTGATTGTATACAAGGCTTTTGTCAGGACATTGGATGAAGGGGTTAGATCATTTTTCTCCATGTGATCCTCCAATGAAAACAGATAAATAATACATTTCTTCTCTAGATCTTCATGGGCTCTCAATTTATTTATCGAAATTTTGTAGCTATTTTGAAAATGAAAGTATAACATTATTAACAGAAACTTACAAATTCAAAGTAACTGTAGATACTAAATTTATAATTGTTTATATTCTTAATTGTGTTTGTACATTTGTTTGCCCAAATATCTAGAATTCCGCAAAATTAAGTGCCTGACAACTAACATAAAAGTAACTCGGCTCGATGATTGTGACGTAATTAGAAAGACTTTTCAACGAAAAGGTGATAAATATCATAAAAGTTGCAGCCTACGGTACAACAAAACTCAACTTCTACGTGTTACTAAACGAGTATTGAACGAACAAAAATCCACTAGTGAGGAAGATTCCTCCTCTTCAAAACGCTTTACAAGGAGCAATGTATCTACAAGTGACAAATCAAAATATTTCTTCTGTAGCGAACCGGAAACGAAGGGACAATCACTTACCAAGGCTGCAGCAATAGCTGTTGACAACAACGTCCGTCAGTGTGCTATCAATCTAAAAGACCAACTGTTGTTGTCGAAACTCAGCGAAGGTGACATGGTAGCTATTGATACAGTATGCCACAAGCCTTGTAACGTCGCTCTGAACAACAAAAATGGACTCTACAAGTCAGCGCACACGAGTGCTTTTGCAGAGTTAATTTTCTATATTGATTCGAATATTGATAACGAAGAAGTAGTAACAGTTTTTAAGCTAAGCCATCTCAAAAACCTACTGTGCAAACGTTTAGAACTATTAGAAGGTGAACCATCGTCTGTCCGTTCCACAAGACTTAAAGAGAAGATTTTAAATTATTTTTCAGAACTTGAGGCTCATTCAGAAGGCCGTGATATTCTACTGGTTGCACAGAAGGATGTGAGCCCCTCTTTAAGAGCAGCTTGTGCCATTGACGCTGAATTTCAAGCAGTGACTCTGTCTCGAGCGGCTCATATATTATAAGACGAGACATTCTCAAGTTCCGCGATGTATCATTCGAAGGGTCATTTGAAACAGATTGTCAGGAAAACTCAGTAACAGCTTGGACTGTGATTGGACTGATTTTGGGTGGTACAGATATAAGATATGAGACTAACTACAAATCACAAAAGTGTTTATCGATTTCTCAGCTGGTTTTGTTCAACTTTGAATGTGAACGTCGATGAGGGGGTACTGGTACAGTGGATACATCAGTAGTTAAACATTCGAACAAACGCGAAACTCCTCTTCCACTGTTATTTTTACTCCTTTATCCATAGTAATATCCGATCAAAAGAGTTAGTGGTGACTATGTATAGGCTTGGTCTCTCGGTATCATATGATCGTGTTCCGAGCTTGTCAGGTGATTTGGGAAACGCAAATATAAAACATTTTCTCGATGTGGGAACTGTGTGTCCTCCGCAACTGAAAATCGGCATTTTTACGAAATCAGCTGTAGATAACTTAGACCATAATCCAACACCAACATCAGCACCGGGATCCTTTCACGGGACATCCATCTCACTATTTCAGCATCCGGAAAGTTGTGAACATGGACGAAAACAAGAATTAAACCAAACGACGTTTGACAGATCAAACAATCTTCATAAACTAAGTAAGAGTTACAAAAAGGTCCCGGCAGCATCCACCGCTGGAAAGGAAATAAACATTCCTGAATACCCAGGAGACGCACAATGTAATACGTTCATTAGTAATACAAACCTTGTAGCTGACGAACAACAATGGTGTAAAGAAATTTGTGAGTCATGGCAGATATTCAACCTCAAATACGAATGTCGATGAACACTGCACTTGGGCAGCATTTCATTCAAGAAGAGATGAAGCTAATTGAAACGGTGAACAAATTACTTCTTTAACAGCATTACTTCCTTTGTTCTTCGACGCTTCGAAGTCTGTCACCATGATTAGGCATTCAATGAACACAGTGAAGAAGGCAGTGGTAGTATTAAACCATGGACACGTGCCTATTATTGCCTGTGACCAACCTCTGTACAAAATCGCCGAGGAAGTCCAATGATTATGACCTGAAGAATTCGGAGAAGACTATTTTGTTGTAATGCTCGGTGGATTACATATCAAGCTGACACTTCTAAAATGTTTTGGCGACATTTTGAGCATCAGTGGATGGACTTCAGTGATAGAACAGGCCGGAGTGGTTGCTAGTGTTACTTCTGAGTCTTTTCTGAAAGCTGTTCATGTTAAGAAGACTTTGCGAGCGCACCAAATTACTGCGTGTGCCTTGCTCTATCTCAGACATAACATGAATATTACAGCAACAATGTAGGGGAGATACTAAATGAACAAGAGTGGCAGAAATACATGGAAAACAAGAGCCCACAATTTCACTACTGGCAACTAATACTTAACATCCAATTAAGTGTACTTTCATAGGACAGAGCAATTAAGAACGGACATTTTCCGAGTTATATTGAAACCCTCTCTAATGTTCTGTGGCTATTTTTTGCGCTTGATCATGTCCATTATGCACGTGCTGTGGCAGTTGACCTACGGTATATGTCAACACTGTCTCAGAAGCATCCCGGCGTCTTCCAGGAATTATTCAAAGGGAAATTCACTGTGCGAAAAAATGGTCGACCATCTTCTAAAATGCCGTTGGACGTAGCTCAAGAGCAGAATAACGCCCCTCGTGAAAGGATCAGGAAGAGCCATAGGTCTAACTGAAAACCCATCAGCCCTTTTAAAATGAATGGTAACCGGCCTAAAAGTCGCACTCATCATAAATGAATTCTTCAGTAACCTTCGAACATTGGCTGATCCAGGTTTGCATCACGAAGATATTCCCAACAAACAGCAAAGGATTATCAAATATGTCGCTGCGATGGCTGAAGTTATGAACGTAATGGTAAACCCATTTCTAGACGTGTACTCTGATTTAGTTGTGCTTGATACTGGCGAAGTAGTGGATTCAAGTGTAGCACAGTCTGTTCGCAATATGGAAGAAAATGGTAGAAGACAAAGCCAGGAAATTATAGATGACAGTCTTATAAACCGAACTGTGCCATTAAACAATGTTTTGAAGAAGAACAGGCTACTATTGTCTCCCTCGAAGTCTGAAGAAACACTCAGCAAGCAGAAACAGCAACTATGTTCTCTGAAGCAAGACAAGTAACCTTTTTCTACGCATGAACATCTCTTGTCAAGCGCGTGAAGGAAATCTTTCAGAATTCTTCCGACATGAAAATTTCCTCCAGCGTTTCCTGAAAAAGATCGTTTGATGCGATCCGGTGGAATATCTGATCTCCTGAAATGTTTAGAAGATTACCTAAGAAAGGACGAGCAAATCATTGAAGAAAAGGTCGATCAGTCTGCAAGTATGATCATCATTGATGCGCAGCTTTAGTCAATATGATGAAGTCAACTTTAACAGACACTTTCGAAAACTATGCAGATAAATTCGTTTACTTGACCCAAAAATTCAGCCATCGAAGTATTCTCAGAATTGAAATAATTATATATATATACATACATACATATATATATAGGACTGACAGCTTAAAAACAGAGGCGCGTAGAAAATTAGAAAATGAGGAACAGGTATAAGAAGAAAACCTGGGAAGAAAGTTCCAAGCAAATGGAACGAATTTCTTCGCGTAAAAGCAAACAAAGAAGAGCTTTTCTTACTTTTTGCTTCCTTCCGTGACACGGTTGTTGTAACTTCAGGACAATCTCCTTTAAGCTCACAGTCGATCGACGTAAGTGGACTTATGCCCTGCAACCACGTGGAAGCAGATACTAGGATATTTCTTCACACTGCTCATGGTCTTTCCAATGGATGTCGCCGTATCTTGGTACTAACTGACGATACGGATGTTGTAGTTTATGGTAATTACATCGCGGTTAAGCTTCAGTTTGAATAGTTATCTGTATCTTTCGTAACTGGAAGACATTTTAGAATCATCGACGTGAGTGGCATTGCTGCATCTTTGGGCAGCGAATGTCGTGAGGCTTTACCAGCGTTTCACGCCCTAACAGGTTGTGTCACAAAATCTAAATTAGGAGGCAAAGTATCTGCATGGTCGGCATGGCACTCATTCGAAGCCGTGAATACAGCACTAGCAACACTGTCGTTTACCAAGGAAGGAAGATATTGACAAAATATTTCCTGTCTTAGAAAGATTTGTGGTTGTGCTCTATGATAGATGCAGTCAACAGCGCAAGACAAAAACTGTTTACCCCCAAAAAATAGAGTCATGGAAAACCTTCCACCAACGCAGGATGCTTTGCAACAACACGTTCTTCGTGTAGCCTACCAAGCAGGATAGGTATGGGGACAAACTCTTCAATCAATACAACCTTCCTTCTCCCAGTGATTTTGGATGGATTCAATCCGCAGATTCAAAGGCTTCGATACCAAGGTTAGTATATGTTATACTTTTTAAGTGTTTTTACGTTGAAATCTGAATCTTACTTCTATGTCAATGTTTATTCGTGCAATTGTTTCTTTCAGTGGGACAACATTGTTTTCAGCTGCAGAAAGCTTGGAGGCAGATCCTCAAATGCTCTTGTCTAAAGGGATGTGGGGCACTTTGCAAATGTGTAAAGGTTGATTTAGCATGCACAGCACCCTACCACTGCGGAGGTTGTTCTACAGATGACTAAAATGGAAACGGATCACCATGAACTTTTATTATAAATTTTAAGTGTTAACTGTGATGGACATGTTTTCAACAGAACATTTCCTCAAGCTGCACTGTTTATTTTTAAATGAAATATATGTTCCACGTAAATTTCTCTTTGTTAAAAATGTATATACTTTTAGTTTTATTTCTAGATATGTTACAAATGTGTATTGCTTTGGAAATTTAAATCTTCAGAACATTCAAACATGTTTAATTCATTTTGTGCCAACCATTTTCTGAACAAACAAATGAATAGATAAAGAAAATGCATACATTATATTTCTATCATAGTTTATTTACGTTTTACGTTTATTAAAACATTTAAAAGGCATTTACTTTGTAACAACCAAACTCCAGATAATCCATATATGAAAACGAAACTTTCCTTGAAATAGATGTCCGTCATTTTGAAAATTAGCAGCCATTTTCGATGGAGGGTATTCCTAGAAAGTCCTATATATACATATAAATGACGAAAAGTATACAAAACGTTTCTGTATCAAATTCCAGTTAGTTAACTTGCAATTTATTATTTCCACTTAGTTTTCCTGAATTTACTTTCGGCCATTTTGTAAATTGGTCGCCATCTTGAATATAGGCGATCCTCGAAATACTTCCATATCTTAAAATGAACAAATTGACACACAGAACTTGTGTGCCAAGTTTCATGTTGGTATACCAAAGTGCACAATTCTCATCAAATCATTCATTTATCTTCCGGACTACTCTAAACTCACTGTTACCCTTCTTTTGAAATAAATTACATATTTAAATATTTCAATTAGAATTTGAGTTTTTAATTGCAATTAGCTTCGAAAATGTGCAGTGGATGTGTTTTAAGTCTTTTCTGTTCAATTACCTAGATTTAGGAAATATATCAATGCATACAATCGCTGAAAGCTCCAACTTAAATGAAGAGTAGAGTAATCCACTTTTCATGTAGGCGTTTTCAGTTTCTCAAGTACAGCGCTGTTTAATGAGTTGATGGACACTAGGTTTTAAAAAGTAATTGATGTTATGAGATCCAAAAGAACGCAAGTCCATTTCTTGTCACCGTAAGAGCTACATATACGTATATAACTGAAATTCTTGAGAAAAGGCGTTTTTTATGAGATAAAAGCAATACAAGTTTTCCTTATGTCTTCATAATTTAAAAAATAAAGATGCTTAGGCTGAGTTAATTTTCTAACACGTATAAGAAATATTACTTTTCTCAAGAACACACAATGTTTGCTTAATGAAATTTTATTGTTTTGCATTTCATGCTTCAATTGCATTTGCGAAACATTAAGCCTGTGACTAAACCATGTTGAATGTTTTCTCTTAGCTAATCAATGAAACCATTATTTCTTATGACGAAAGTAATACACTTAATTCTTTTGCAAAATTTGAATAGTTTGTTTTGAAGATTCTTTTGTCAATATTTTTTTCTACATGTGAGTTTTAGTTTCTACTATTACTGTTACTGGCAAACTAACTTTTCATGTGTGATACCAGGTTCGGAAATCAAATGAAGCTTGAATTATAGGTTGCTTTTAAAAAAAAACAACTTAAATGTACCAAATCTTAGGCCCGAATTTGAGTTAATTCTAGAAATATATCACAACGGTAGCTAACGAACTTATATAATATATATTATGATTCTGTTGCAGGTCTTTCGAACCAAAAATGTAATAGGAGTGTATATCCTCAATTTAGTTATGATCCTGGAGTAACCAGTGTGCCCACAAAATATATTTACGGGCTTTAAACTTCAAACATAATGAATGAAAAGTAGATTAAATTTTCACGTAATTGGGTCCTTTACCGAAAATTAAACAAACGTTACAGGAACGCCTTATGCTTTTTGGCAGTTAACCTACTAGTTGATTTTGCTGAACTCTATATTACGTCAGCAACTCCGTGTATCGTAAATAACTCAATAATTCATCCAGAACATTAAAATTGAGCATTGCAGCATTGAATTGTTGCAAAAACAGCAGCTTACCAAGAATCGCTAATAATTCAATTATTGGAATTATTTCTTAATTATCTAAAACGTGTGTATGAAAAACCATTATGATGTATTATCCTCAGTGTGTGTTATCCTATTGAAGCCAGTCCAAGCTTCATTTTGATTACTTAATTGAATATGAAATTATTTAATTACATATACCAATATTCCCATTGTACGACTTCACGATGTTAATAAATTTATAAAAGTATAATTTGGAGATTTACATCCATCAGCACCTACAACTTTACTTAAAGTCATACCTGGGAGTGTACTACGCAATGAACATTTAAATTTTACTAATCCCGTTTTACAATTGGGAGTTATTCCCCGTTAGTTCGATTCCTAGACTGCTTTGTTAGTTGAATGGCAGGTTTCTTTATGAATTCACTTTTAGAAAGAAGGTTTACGTAGTTTGAAAGTGTTTAAGAACTCTTAACCTTGAACCAGGTTAACCTGTTTCATTACCACTAGTACACGCGTAAACAGCGTGACATTATTTTTTTTAAATATATACCGTTTTTTTTTATTTTGTAGTTTCCTTCATATTTTTTGAATGTAATTTATTCACTGTACACTGCTCTTGCTTTTAAAACCATAACTATATCAGTCATAATTTTTTCTAACACATTTTGTGGGAAGTGTTTTCTACACACATGACTGCTTTCAATAGAACTACAGTTCTTTCTTAAAGTAATCAGGATGTGCTTGATATTCTATGTAAAAGAAGAATCCACGAAAAGTAACTTACTGTATCCTAGGACTGGTAGCATGCAGTTCTTAAAGCGTACTAATACATTGTTCGGCAATTGAATATAAACCTATCTGGTAACTTGCATTATAGTGATACAATTACGTTTCTTTACAACCATAATTTAGCTTCTGTAGTCGTCACCCTAAATTCTGCTGTTCCCCGATAGTCGTCACCCAATGTACAACAAATATTCGTTTGGAAAATGTTCTGATATCCTCTTTTTCATCTTCACTGGATCTTAACCTAGCAATCAAAATCAAGCTTGAAAGAAAAAAGGCAAAGAGGGTTTGCTAGAAGGTTCTCAGAAATTCTTCTATAAACTGACTTGACTGCCTGTGAAGTATGTAGGAATTTAAATTTTGAATTTTACTGATGGCTACTTCAAAGAGTGAGGCAATAACAATGAAATTTTTATAAATTTAACATCATATTAAATTAAATTTATAACTTTCTGGAGTATACATTTCAACTAGCGATTGCACCAGCAGTCATCACTCCCAAAGCAGGGAAAGTTGTAGTCAAGGCACGCAACTTATAATTTAATAATTAATTTGATCATTAAAGAGGCACTTTATGTACATGTAAACATCAAGTATTGGTACTTAAAACTTCAATGCTTATTTTTTAATGTCTACTTGGTCAACAATTTTTAGTAACAAAATCATGAAAATAGCAGGAAACACGAACTTGACGCCTAAACACAAGATATTTCTAATAATTGAAGTTACGCAATAAGCATATTAATGGTACCTGTTACGTACCAGATTATGACTCCTAACTTGGTATATTTTTGTCACCAAACGATGAAAGGTTTTATTTTTACATGTTTAGTAAATACATGACGACCACTGGAACAGTCACGAGAACTGGTAGCTTTACCTTACTTCGCGTAAGGAATTCAATTTAATATTTATTATGCTACATATGAAAGCAAATGAGAAAACTAGTAGTTCAGGCATTTCCACTTAGTTGTTACTCTGAAATGCTCTAAAAATTGTGTTCCTGAGGTGACTGCAATTGCTACAAACATTCGAGGAGACGGTGTCTAAAGTTTCGCATAAAACTGCGCAGAATTATATAAGTGATCGCAGCTGCTGTGTCCCTGATGGCTTCCTTCAACGAGTGGATGTCAGTGACATGGGCTTTGAAAACTTCACGTTTTCTCTAGACATCAGAGAAAATCATAAGGATCCAAGTCGGGGAATTTTGAGGACCATTACACGTCTCCTCAACGGTAGATCCTATTCTTCGGGAACACATTGCGAAGTGAGGTATCGGGTTGTGTGGGCGTATGGACCGTGTCTCCGTCTAGAAGAAACCATCCGGGGATCATAACGACGTCGACGCAACCCAGATTCCACAAACTTACTGGATTTACCCCGGCTTTAATCCTTGTTTATTTTTCTTGTGCTATGGTTCTCTTAGTTTGTATCATTAAAATAAATTATTTCCAGTTGTCTGAAATTAGATTCAATTTTAGTAATTCAAAATCTGATCCAACATCGCTGTTTCATGAAGCGCTACTCCATACCTGGCAGAGTATCTAAATTCCATCCAAATAATTTATAATAATATTAACTCTGATACTTAATTGACACAAATTGCATTAAATGAGCATATTATGTGTAGTCCGTAACTTTATCGTAATTTCGTACAGTCAAGAATCTGTGTAGCAAGTTACCTAAAATGGACGGTAATTTTCCTTACGTGTATTGCGTTAGGACGAGATTCTCACCCAATCACACATCTACGTAATCATAAAGCTATAATGAATCTCCCTCGGATCATTGAAAACACTGAATGTTATGTTAGGGTAGGTTTGATTAGATTAATTTATATTAGTTAAGTCACATTATCTGGGTTTAACGTCTATAACCCTTCGAAATCTGATGCGAAGTAATGTATTGAACATTATGATTTCTCGTCAGGGGAGTATCAAAAGGCCTTCCGCTAGAAGCACACTAAAATATAGGTGAGTAATTAAAGTCTTACAAAACATTACAGAAATTTAAGCATCAGGGTGTCAAGATACGAGTATGCAATGAAAGGCTTATTGCTATCAATTGTGTTAGAAATCATGTTCCAAGCAGTACCACAAATTTCAACAATTAATGGTACAAGATGGGTGAAAACGAACATATGTATAATATACATTAAGAACAATCCCCTAAAACTATCTTACGTTTATTTTCCCAAATCGTGGGTGACAAAAAATTTATCTGTCTTCCATATTTATTTTTTGGTCTTCTTCAGTTAACTGCGCGGCTATCACTATAATGCACGCCTTAAGGCACAAAATTTTATATTCTATATTTTTTAAGTACTAATTATGTTAATTAGCTTTCTTGTTTGTTGGTAAAGTATATTATCTAATTTTGAATCTTAGTTCCTATGTCCCATTTGGCTAAGCACCTGGACTGGGTTGCAAGGAAATACTTAAGTGTAAAATCTGACTTAAATCAGACCATCGAGCTCTACGTAATACTGGAGTGACTACTTAAAACAAAAAACGGGCCGCACAGCGATAAGAAGTGTATAAAACTGAGTTAGAACTGAAAATTTCGTCCACATTGGATTAGACTGGACGTGGCCATCAAGTGTAAATATTTGCTCTAGCGTCTATCTTTCGACACTAAATAGTCACTCCAGTATTATGTAGAGCTCGATGGTATTTTCTCAGTTATATAATAGTTCTATCGACAATGAAAAGTCATTCTTCTGTTGATACTTGATTTTTCCAGTATGTCTTGTTTTAGTATTAGTCGGTTATCAGTGAGTGAGAATATATATATATTGGTTATCGCTCAGTTGTTTTCTTTTTACCAATCCCCTTGTAATAACATGTTATTAACGGGTTTTGTGCGCGCTTTAGTCAAATGTTTTGCTTGTTATTTGACTGCGTAGCTAATTAAAACACGTGTTTATGCATTTGTATTGGCTAAACAAAAATCTGAATCACAGCACCCGGCTAGTACGTGCATGAAAATCCGGCATATGTTTAATAGTCTCGTTAATCTGTCAAAAGATTTTTATCTCGTGTCTGCTATCTGCAAATACTCCTCGAACTCCAAAATTCCTAATGATTCAAGAGATTGTTTGATCTGGTTAATTATATTATGTTCCTATTGCTACGAATAAATGTGAATTATGCACGACTTAGATTATTGCTTTATAAATTAATTGCTCTAGAACGATACTTTTTATATTGTTGTAATATTTATTAACTTAAAATTTCGCTCTATATCTTGTGTATCTTGCAGTGAACAAGGAATATTTAAGAATCATTACTCAATTGGTCCGAAATTTACAAATTGGAAATGAGAGAACTTTTACTTCATGATTTGAATTTATAATCTATTGAAATCAGACCATATTATTTCCTTGATATATTTTCCCCATATAACCATGGTTTCCTACTTTGTGGGATATACACGTTGATTTTGTTTCGTGATTTCTTTTGGGTTGTTTCCTGTTTCTAATTCTGAAGTATTTTCATCCTGATGTTTGGGAGAATATCAGTGTAATATATTTACTTAGGAATCAATCTATTCAATATGTTACTTAAGAGTGCAGGTTCAAAAGCTTGAAGAAACCCTGTCATTCAACAGCGCCGGAAACAAAACAGCGGAGAACTGTAAAACATTTAAAATACAATTCCAGTCGCTCACCTGTGAAGCCTCGCCATACTTCACAAACATGGAGTTATCCACAACGAAGGGTAAACAGAAAATGTGAAACTTCACATTTAGTAAGTCAGTGGGAAAACTCGTAAGGAGCCATCAAATAACGACACACGGACTGGAAATCGGCTAGCTGAACTTTCTCAGCCAAGGTCACACTAGAGCTAAAAAACAGTTTCACCAGCCGTGGTCATCACCCACTGCCTACACACTTGACGAGTAAAACAACTCACGGTACCACACTGGTAACAGCAGAAAGCACTATACTAAAAAAACATTTAAGTACTGGAGAAACCAAGTGAAAAATATGCGATTATTAGAATTGCAAATATCCATGTCGTTAAGACCCGTTTAAACATCACAATCGACGTAGTACCTTAAAGAAAACAGGTTAAATGTGAAGGGAAAAGGAGGAGGAGAAAGATTATCCGACCCACCAGAAGAGAGAACCTTGAGAACAACCCACCCCGAAGCACAGAAAAGTGTTTGAGTAGCGCAAACCTCCAATAAACAGTCATCCGATTGGAGACGATAAACTGAAGTTTATCCATAAACACTCATAAGAACGTAAAATGCAAAATTAGAAATCAATCATGAAAACACATGACACGTAGACATTGCGTGAAACTATTAAAGCATAATATTGCAACATCACACAAAAGCGCATTTAAACCAAATAATGAACCCGAATACTACAGTAGAACCTTTAGCAGTAGCTTCCGCTAGTGGCATTCGTCGTATTCTAACAGAAAGGGAAAAGAAAGTTTCTAGTAACTTGGCGTTCAAGGTCACTGTAGATATTTTGTGAAATAACATCGGCATGAATCGAAACGATTCATTTATATTAAACAAAAGCCTAAACACTTAGCAATTTAGACTAAGTGATTTACGTGCATTATCTTATACGCAAAGCAAAATATCGGTTCACGACATATGGCGACACTGAACATTAAAACTGCAATTATTTGACTATAGATACTTAACTTTTAAATGAATGTTAATTAACCCTTTTTATTCACTGTTTATTTCCGAAAAAAACTTCAAGCTTCTATTCCCATAGTAACATTTGTACCAAGGTATATTATACAATATCTACTCTGGTGAAAGAAAAAAAAAACATTTCTGATAAAGTCGGAACAGTTCCAGAGTAAACGAAATGCCATCGACAGATCGTGACTTCGATTTCGAAGAGAAAATATATGATTTCAATTAATTTCAGTCCAGAGTTGTAAATCTGTTCATTCGAAACCAACTTTACATATCTTTCACAAACCAAAGCATATTCGCATGTAACAATTCGAGTACAAATTTATATACAGCTGTGACAAAAGCCTAACTAGTAATTTGAAAATATTTATAATTCACTGAATATTTCGGTAAACAATTTTTTTATTTTCAGATTATAACAAATTCGAATCATTACAGCTTTGAAACATCGAAAATCAAAATCAAATTGACGTTGGGACACTTCCACTTAACACACTTTTATAGAATACGTCAAAATCAATCAAAAATCTCAGTTCCAGGCAGATGAAGTGAAGCTTCACGCGTAGAAAAATCAATCACAACAAAGTCGAAATTTCACGGTGTAAACAATTTTTATTATTGTGGCCTTGAAATCCTTTGATGCTTTTGATTTAAAATTAGTTTAAGGATCGTGGCGGTAAGAAGAATATTCTAAATAAAATCTTATATAGTTGATGCAGATATAAAGAGAAACAAACGCAACCTACCACTGAGTGCAGATATTAAACTTACTTCGTACTTGAAACGACTGTGAGCTTTTATCTAAGATAAATACATCGCTATAGGAATAGCTAAAGTATATTCAAACTTTGACAACAACATTGCAGAATGTAAATGTGAGTAAAAACTCAGAACGAGAATTTGAGGGAATATTAATCATCATATTTTGGCTATACTGCAGCAAAGCATTAAGAATATATAGTCAGCTTATATCCGCCGTAACCAGATTAGCCATGCAGCGCGTAAATTACGCTTTGTACTTCGAAAATTAAAACATAATAATTATACATATCAAACAGTGCAAGAACGTAACAACCGAAAGCAAAAATTTAATGAAATTTTGTTTCTCATATGTCTAAACTTCCAGAATTTTGATTTTCAGAAACACCTACAAATCTTCTTCCACTTCACATATCGAGAAAGCAGAACGAAACTTGTCCCAACTTTGGGTTTTAAATTTCCTCGCTAACCTAGTACGAGGGAAAATGACTTTATATATTTTATCAACATACATCCTCATTACCTGCCAGACAACTGAAAGGTTATTTGAAGGGTGTGAGGAAAGAACATGGTAACCCACAATGTTAAACTTGTAAGAAATTCGATTTTTACTGCTGCACAAGTCATTTTCATTGGCTGAAAGCTGATTTTTCACGTAAAGCTATACATAAAGGCTTAAAATAATTGACCAAATCAAAATAACGAATTTCTATTTTTCATGCTGCTGTGTGGGTTACCATGTTTTATTATTTATAATATAATATTCGCTACCTAAGTCACTCAAGAATAAATCTTTTGACTGAACTCGCTGTAATAAATGTTTAATTTACAAATTATTTTCCTTTTTAGTGGCAAGCTGGTATACTGGTCCTCGTTTCCCGCCATCTTAATTGTTGGTTACCATCTTATGAATCCCAAAATGTTACAATAGGCTTACCATAAGTAAATATTGCTGCCATCTCTGGAGCACAATTTGAAGTCGGACAACATTAAACGACGCGGTATGATTCCTTTCCATCGGGTGCTGAATAACTAAAAAAATAAACATTTGTGGGTTACCATGTTTTTGCCTCACACCCTTCATTTATGACAAATATATTTAATAAAATTTCATAATTTATTAATTACGGAGCTCAGTTGTCTGTCCTTACAAAAAAAAAGTCTTCAAATTCTATCTCTCGAGAGGAACACCCCTTTACTCATCGGTGAAAACGAATACTCATTCAAAACAAACAATACTTGCAGGTCGTAAGTCCAGACAAGAAAGACCCCAAATCTCATATTTACATTCACAAACAGAAAGGCCAAGTTAACAAATGTTCATATATGCAAAATTCAAAATATTAAATAAGTTTATAAAAATTTAATAAATATCAACGGGTAATACTTCATTCTGGCG
>JAGDQP010037003.1:376-18103 GCA_022664845.1 Lepisma saccharinum | reverse complement strand
ATATACACTTTCTTATCGTACCGATCTCAATAGGTATATTTTCTTCGAAATCTACCTAAAAATCACACTTCAAATAATGAAGAACTTTTTTTTAGGAATTATATCATTTATATGTTCCACGGTACATCCAACTTCCGCAGCCTCTGTAACCAATACTGTTTGAGCATTAAAAACCAAATGTTACTCCACATTTAACGTTCAGATCACAACTTTTCCTGGATTTTTTTTCTCTCATTTTGAAAAAAATATTTCAAAATGACTCTGGGATGACCGAGTTAAAAAGAATTACTCCTTGAAGCATATCTTTTAACTTGAGATATAATGCTGAGCCATTTATGTTAGCTTAGAATCACTTGAAGAGACTGGGTTTTAATGACGGAGAAAGTGGTTATAGGGTTTAGCACTTAATAAACTTAGCAAAGCATGTTAGAACATATCCGACCAAATAATGAACTAAATATCTTTCTTCTATTAAACTTAGCAGAAGTTTCCAATTAGCGTATGTGACTTTTCTAATCTTGGCATTCTGGGTTCGAGTCCTCAATGACAATATTTCTTTTTAGTGATGCTTTGACAAACTTTGCAATACTCTTGTTTGTTATAAATCCTCTCTCTCTCTTTTTTTTTTTGTAAGTCCTATCCTAGTTGAAGTGCAAATCATAAACCCTGCTTTTGCCGGAAACTTGCATGTCCTTTAGTTAGGGATTCCACCATGATTTTCAATTTAGCGAGGGGTGTACAGTCAAAATTGGGAGGGTGTAAGTGGACTTTTACACAGTTGCTATCTATTTTTGACCGTAAAATATTTAAAATTGTGGGAGGGGACACCCAGGATTTGGCTCTCCAGGATTTAGGAGGTGACACTTCCACAGGGTGAGTTTGGAAGAATCACTGGTTCAGTGAAAATGCCGTAGACCACCTCGAAAACTCATCCTTCGGTGTTCTGAAAACCGCCTATTAGTTTTTTTTTTTTTAAGTCGCGTCCTTATTTACAACCAGGGGCAAAGATTCAGTAATTAAAGTATACTTATACAAGTCAGGCTATTATTCCCTTTTCAATTACCACTGCTTTTCTTCCTTGTGTTACAATTTACGTATAAAATCATAAATGTATAATAACCTCCATAAGATAGAACAATAACTAGTCACACACACTAATCCAACCCTCATGGTTCAGGTACTAACTTCAATGGATGGGTACGCCGGTTCGAATCCCCGCGAACGACCATCCTGATTGAGGTTTTTCAGGGTTTCCCTAAGTTTCACCAGGCGAATGCCGGTATGCTATTTTAAGTCAGGCTCTGGTCGATACTTTCCTCATCCTCTAGTTATCCCATCCCGGGCAGAGTCAAAGATGTCAAAAGTCCATAAATAAATTGAAATAAATAAAATAACAAAATTCACTACATATTTTCTACATTACTGTACGTTCAAACATCTCTCTCTGACATTAAGCTCAACAATAAGAATTTCTTTTTAGGTTATGCAGCTGTATAGCCAGAAAAATTGTCGCGGGGAGTTCATATTTGTTTAGGGGGGGCAACTCTACAAATATCAAAGACTATCACATGTTTCGTGTTTATTCTAAATATTTCAACGATTATTCAACCAAGGTTAAGAGCATAGTAATCCGAAATCATCCAGCTTAGTTGCTCAACCCTTCTCATAATAATAATAATAATATTCCTTATATAAAATAGTTCAAAACGGATATTATTTTATTTTTATAACCAACCGGCCATTTTTTGTATTGCGACGCATACCAAAATTTGTGTTAGCAGAATTTTACGGAAAATTTAATATCAACTGACCGGTTTATCATAGGATATTCAAACAAAAACCATTCTTTACAATAACATTTGCTTGATAATTTTAGTCCTCTGCATGGAAATCCTAAAACGTAATCGAACTAGCCAAAATGTCATCCAAATGTGATTTTTGAATTCGAAACAATTCTGGTTTTCAAGACGCTTTTTCGCCCGGAAGGGATTGAATATTAAAGATGATTTCGTGTACACCATTACATATCAAAGCATATTGAAGGCATACAGAATATAAAGGCTGATATATGCTTCATTAATATTTTATGATTTTTTGAAAATCCAAAAATTTCGTATTTTATGCATATTGGAGAGATTAGAGTTGTATATTTTGTCCCACCAGAGATAATGGGTCCCCAATATGAATAAAATACGATATTTTATAAGGAAATTTTATAATTAAAAATATTTTTTTATTTCTTTTTAGGGAGGCACACAGTATTTGGAATGACCCCTGTGCCCCCTCCGTGGCTACACCCTTGAGGCTATGTGAGACTTTCCCAATCTTGGAATTCTGGTTTGGATTTCTGAGTAATTTTATTTTAACGATTTCCTATACGATCAAAAATTTAAACATTTGTCTAATTATTGCGCCTATATAAAATTAGTAACTGAATACATATCTGTAGAAAGAAAAAAAATACACAATAAATTTTTCACAACTATATGCTGCCATAAATGAACAATACAAACCGAACATAGTTTACCGTCCATTATGATTCTCGCGGTCTCAAGCGGCAAAACCGTGAACTTCTTGTATAACAGATAGAAGTAAACACACTTTTTTATTTCTATTCGCGCACTTGGGGTCTTTGAAAACTTAAGCATGATCCAAGCTTGATTAAACTTTTTTGCTTGAAACGACAAGCTTGTTTTTCAGCCTGTTGACTTGACGTTTCAAGGCCAAAACAAGCTTGATTCAAGATTAATTTACTATGTGGGTAACTAGCATGACGTAAAGTGGTTGCATAAATTACAGGGAAGATCAACGGTGCGCGAAAAAGTCACAAAAGAGTGAAAGAGTAACTTTGTCTCTTTTTGCAGGATAAACACGTAATCGGAAACCAGGACTACCTAAAAACAGCACCCACCCACCCCAGAAAAATGAAACTGGAAACTAGAAAGGTGCGGAAACTTCAAAAATGGACGCAACAAACTGACTGATATTGATATATTTCTCAAGAGAAAATCCAAAATTTAATAAGTAAACCATAACACTTTTTGCGGAAAGAAAATAATTAGCGCCATAGAAATTAAACCTCTCATCTATTCAGAAGAGACAAATATAAATAAAATATGACAAGGTAGAACAGACAATAGACCAGGAAAACAGTAAGTGGCCAGTCTGAACTGGAAGTCCGGATTCCACATCTAAAATTTCCGACCAGGCCATTAGAATACCGGCCAGTTGGCAACCCTACTTCCGAATGAGAGTTATTTTAGAGAAAGCATTCGAGCTATAAAAAGAAATAAATACTGTATTTATTCATGTACTTGCCCCGTCAGTGTAGTAGTCCTACCTAAATTTTAATGATATTTCTCTCGAGAAAACGAGTACCCTCAGAAAACAAATTTTCAGATTGTTTGAAAGCTGTTAGAGCTTAAGATTTGTGTCTGCAGCCGTCTGATAGACGTAGATGGTAAAGATGCTATTGAAGGGTTAAAAATGATTAAGCACAGTAATTTTTGTTACTTTTGTGTTGTTAGCAATGTAAAATGTAATGGGAGTTATATAGCAACGTATAAATAAATTTGTGTTAAAATTTCTTCAATAGGCTGTTTATCCGCAATGTATGGTAAGTTTGTGAGTCATTACTTCTCCAGTATAACACATACATTGAAAATACGTGGATTAAACGTTAGTAACGAAACGTAATTTTAACGTTGTAGACGTGCTTAAACGTTCACCTGTTCAACGGTTTATTTGACGTTGAATAATGGTTGAGAAGAAACAGGTTGAAATCAAAAAGTGGACAATGAAGAAACGGGTTCAGTTGACCAAAACCGAGCATGGTTGCTGTCTATTGATGTATAGATTTAGCTGTATTTTGCCCTCTGCCTTCATCATGATATACAGTATTAACTTTCCAACAGTAAATTATCCAACCGTCTGCTGTGGGATTCGCAGCTGGAACTTTCCGCACTCATCGTTGGTAGCTCGACGCGATATTCCATCATCCAAGGAGTTGCCTTGGCAGTCACTACTCTTTTATTTTATCTGTAGTAAAAGGTAGTTTTCAGCGTAGTTGCCACAAATCCAGACGTGTCGTTTCACCATAATGTAAGAATAAGGATAAAGAATACTTTCCTTCTTTCTTTCTTATGTGCATTTTTTCTTCTTTAACACTTTTATCATCACTGTACCATTAAATTTGTATTTCTCAATAAGTGTAATATGTTGGCTTAGAAAAACGCATATAAAGCGAAATCTATTAAATGTTCGTTGAAATATAGTTTAAAATTCAATCTGTTTCCAACGTGCAAATAATAACATGAGAAACGTAGTTCATTTTATTCTATTTGAACGAAGTCAAATTTTTGTTGGAATATAGATTGAAATTCAACGTGTTTTCAACCTGCAAAAGAGGATACAAAATAATAGTTAATGGCATTCCTTTAGCTTTTAATTACAAATTTTATTATATTAAATTAGAAACAATCCCATGGAATGAGATCTATACCATAGTTGAAAATAACAGTTGATTCCACGTCGAACTAAGATCTGATTAACAATATCAAGTCTTGTTGAAATGTGATTTAAAATTAAACGCACTTTTTCAACCAATAATGGTTAATCAACGAAACAAACCAAAAATCAACGTTCAAAACACGTGTGTGTGCTACTGCAGTATATTATGTTAACTAATATTTAATACGGTATGAAAGAATATATTTGAATTTAATTTTTGAGGTCTTTAGGCAACTTTGGCTCAGGTCGGATGGATGAAGATGAGATTAATTGGTGGAATGAAGAAGGTGGGAGGAAATGGGAGAACCCCGAGAAAACCCACGCACACGGTGTTTGTCCACCACATAGCCCACATGGCCTGACCAGGGATCGATCCGACTACCCCTAGTGCAAGAAGCGAGCGCTCTACCAATTGATCCACCGCGGCTCTAATACGGTATAGAAGTGACAATGTTTGTTAAATGTTACATAATATTTAATGTAATAAAACGCCGTTGTTTTGGAGGCTGAAAAATGAAAATCTAAAGAAATAAAAATAAATAACTGCTGTATTAATAAGCGAATAAAATGATTACACTCAGTATATTAATTAGTAACTAGATTGTCAATAGATGTCACAGAGTCTTCTAGAAAAATTGATATACATTGTTTCACATGACATTTCTCATGGGATAGGCGATTAGCAAAGGAATATAAAGATAAATATTCCACTTCACCCTTACCACTATAGGTGATTCAGTTGCAGTAATTACTATACAAATAATTGAAACAACTTTGATTCCTTCCATGTAATTTACGACCCAGTGTTAACTAAAATGTAAAGTTCGGGGACATTGCTTTAAAGCAACGTATATTCAAAACCATTAAGGAAGTGACTGCACCAGAGGGATTATGGCAGGTCTCCTTCAAATTGTCGATCTCACAGCCCCATTTTTTTGTAATGTTTTGTTATAAATCTACAGAAACCCTGCAAAAATTTTAGCTATACTCCCGAATTTTGGTTTGACATCCTTCAAACTGAAAATCCTGACACAATCCTTACTGTTCCATCTCCTATCAATACGATTCTGAATGTTTTTCAGGACGATATTGTCAGGCCTGATGAAATAGGTGTGGTGGCAATGCTGTAGTAAGTGGGTCTGGGCTGCCTCCGAGGGTTTCCGAGAGCTTCCAATACGACCCCAGAGAATTCCTTCCTTAAATGTCTGTGTATTTCCTCCTGCCGTCTAAAAACTTTCTTTCCTCATCGCTAAATGTCTCTCAAGCTTAATTGCTTAAAGATCCTGGTAAACAACTTAGATGGCAGAAAGAACCAATCATAAGCTTTAATTTATCAGAATATTAAAGAAAATAGGTTATTGAGCACAGGGACATCTATTGGTGGGGAAAAGAAAATTCTTCAAAACCAGAAAGTAACGCGTGCGCATTCATGAATACTGATTCTTTCTCTGGTTCTCTTGGTATGACGTCCACCAGACATCTATAACCATACAGAACAGGGTTTAAGTCTAATAACAACTATATTGCTACCGTGTCCATTTAGAGCGTGTTCTATCTGCGATAACACAAAGGTACAGTAAATCCAAATAGTTAATTCTTAGGAATCGATCTGATCATTTTATGAACCTAACTAAAATGTTATCCGAGAAACGATACATTCACCCATTTTCATGCAACGTCCTGAATCCTACTTTCAAACTAAAAATATAGGCACGTTTAATTAAAGATTGTAGTACGAAAACCGGTCAATACAACATTTGGAGATATAATCAGTCACATTTACACCAAACAATATCTCTATAGTTAAAAAAATGCTTCACTTCTTCACGATTTGCGTAGCAAACAGCCAATAGATTACTTTTCCTTCTTCCCTCCCTCTTCCCCCGCAGAAAAGATGTCACTATTTGTCAACCGGTTTTTGCAGTGAGCTCTTTACTTGTCTTTGAACTAATTTGCTCCATTCTTTGCAAGTGTTGTCTTCATTAGGTGTCCTACATCCACCGGCACCTTTTATGATAATTGTTCTTGTTATAGTAATCTGACATGAATTTATCATATAAATCAGAAGTCTGTATATACTTCTCTGTCTCCGGAACGAACTAGATTCACGGTGAAAAGAACCGGAAACAGAACAACAGTCGGAACTGTCATTGTTTAGTGATAATCTGTGATCGTTCACACAAGGTGGTTAATATTGAACGTTAATCCGCTACGGAAATACAAATTTTCTACAAGGGGTCCAAATCAAGCTTTCCGCATACTCTACTCTATCAATATTACTACATATGCACTGAGTTGCTTAGTACATGCGCACCGAACCCTCTTTTCACCCTCCTTAACGAATTTCTCCCACGTACTGTACAAGTAAATCGTCACCTCACACAGATTTCATAAAATTTATCAAAATTTCATGCCCAGTCCTTGTGGCCCAGGCGGTATCGATACCAAAAGACCATAAATAAATACAAATTCCAATTGAAATTATACAATTTCATGAATATCGATTATAGTTGTGTTTAAGAAAAAAGAATCGAGAACAAATATACAATATTTTCTTGCTTTACAAACTACGATACTGTAGTTCTTATTAAAACAATGGTATTTTTCGATATTTTACGTTGCTACCGGAACTACTAAGCTATCCACATCTATTTAGAATTCATTTCGAAAACGTACTACAAGTAGGGTCCTGCAAACCCAGCACGGCCGGCCCGTGTAGACCACTACTATTAAAATAAACTTGCTATTATTAAAATAAAGGGGAAAATATTTGCTATGATGATACCCGCCCGATGATTTCTATTAGGTAATTGGTCTAAAAACCCGGAAAACTTAGCAAAGAAGAAAAAAGAGAGAACTAAACGGGGTAGTGGTCTGCACGGGTCGGGCCAGGGTTTGCAGAACTCTAACCACAAGTCAGTCATTCAATACTGAAGTATTTATTTTAATGGACATTATACGAAAGTTAGCATGGTAATTCTTTAGATGAACAATCAGATGTACTTAATAAAACGTTTTAGAACAAATCAAATTAACAGTAAGAATGTGTAAGTTAATGTAACTGAATATAAAGTATTCTAATTTATCTTAAACTAAGGTAACTTTATCTGTACTAATCCAATCTAACGAACCAGAAGGAGAAAAAGAAAATTAGCACATCGTGCTAGCCCTAAACTGGAACTAAGCCAACATTTTTTGCTCTATCATAATTAGCATTGACAGGAATGATACAAACAACGAAGTGATTCATTTTTCCTTCTCTGATGTTCGGAAGATGGTCTGGAAAATTACACGTCTACAAAACATGCAAGGAAAATCCATCCTTAAGGCAAACATTTTAGTGATTGCTTGAATCTCACATGGACTGCGTCTATAAATTTTATTTACGACCTGTATTGAACACAGGGATGTATATTTCCAGTCCACACGTTATAGTCCATTACAATAAAATTTAAATTGATCACAATCAAGCACACATATCTAGGACTTGAGTAAACATGTTAAGGACACTCAGTCATGCTCACTCACTTCATACCACTATCATTTTTCGCTTAAGTATGAATGCTTAACACTATCATGCAATGTCTTCCATTGCTGAGACACACATGCAAGAATTACTGATATGGAAATGAAACAAACATGGTTTTATCCACTTGCTCAAAGAGTACTCTTATAATATATTTCGCAATAATCTAGTGCATGTAAATAACGTATGTATCAGTCGCGACCCGTGATTGTTTTTTCTGAGTGGTGCAGTTAGGTATTTTTTACTTTTTTTTTGTCTGGGGGAGGAGTGTTTTATACTTTTCAAGGGATGTTAGAAAAATCGATAAGCAACTATCATATCATCTGCTCAATCGGGTCCAGAACAGTCTCAGAAGACTTGTCAGATCTCGATATATAATGACGTAAAATTTATCGGCTTAGCAAAACGCAAAAGAAATTGGATCTATGAAAACGATTTATGAAAGGTTTATGATTCATGAACGCAAAACAGAATGGATTTCTGTGCTTCTCTACTGTGAAGCATGAACTCCGTCACAATGAAATTATTGGACGGGGATCCCTTTAATGTTGCCCTCCTTCATTAAAAAAAATAAAATAAAATAAAAAATGCTAAAATACATTTCATCCATAGAACCTAAGTTGAAATTTACTAATCTTTCACTTCATTGTTTGTCGAGCTATAACATCATTTGTGACTATGTAATTGCAAAAGTGTAGTTCAGTTGGTAATGTTGGTTCAGTACTGAGAAGGTCCTTGAAACGATTCCAACGGTCGTCATAAATACATTAAATTTCAAATAAATGTAATTGCGGGAGTATTAAAAAAAACTAGTTTATAAAGACATCATAATGATGAATAAAGCTTGCTAACTGTCTCCTAAAAATGATTACAGTTAGCTCAATATTTTTAAAAATCGGGAAAAACGTCATGTTTTCTGTAATGCCTCATCATAGTTTCTTTAAATGCACCACATTCGTGGCTGGAGAAACACTAGATCAATTTTTATCGTCCTCTTTTACGATGAAAATGAAAAATGTTAGATATTTAAACTTACATGTTAGCCATATTTCACTTCAGTTGTACATATTACTATACAGATTGTACATTTTAAAAGGAGAATATCGCAAATAAATAGCATTTACTCAAAAGTTGCTAATCATTATATGAAAATCTGACCACAATTTTATGGAAAAATTAAAGTACATTTACGACCTTTCTGTGGTTTGCAATTTGGTGTGTGGATTATGATATTTCTGTTCACGCTGTTTCAAATGGCCGAGAATTAGTGAAACTGGAACAGTACCCAGTTCCTTCCTTACAGCTATCGACAGTAAAGACACTTCACATCTAGTTCTGGAAGGTTCAGAAAAGAAAAGAAGTGACATCAATTTCAATTTGAATTTATGTATGGTCTTTAGGCATCAATGGTTCAGGCCGAAGAAGTGGCACCAAGAACACCCGAATATTGCAAGTAATCAGTTCAAAACCTACATTTTCAAACCTTATTGTGATCTTGGGAAAGTTAATAATCTTAGATGTACTAGGGAATTTTTCCACACGTAACTCACGTGATAACTGTAAAGTAAAGCTACTCTTTGACGCTGTGAGC
Organism: Lepisma saccharinum; assembly: GCA_022664845.1. Lineage (NCBI taxonomy): Eukaryota > Metazoa > Arthropoda > Insecta > Zygentoma > Lepismatidae > Lepisma > Lepisma saccharinum. The sequence goes on along the minus strand of JAGDQP010037003.1, from coordinate 8,477 downwards.
TTTTTAATTACTAGTTTTGTGACTGTGTGTTTTGAAATGAAAATTGTTCATGTTGTTCATCAGCGTGTGTTAAATTTAAGATTTGTCCACTGTTCTACGGCATATACTGTACGTACTGTATTAGCTCTATGCCTCGGCGTCTTTGTTTGGTGTAGCACGGTACTTATTTGAGATACACGATTCCGAAACACTATCTGCAGCTGCACCTATGAAGATATTACTTAAACGTCCTTTTGTAAATACTTCTCTAACTCAAGTACGAAACATAAATAGGTTTGTAAATGTATAATGTTGTTCTTAAAGTGTCTGGAATGCTTAAGCGTACCTAAATCATACAAAAAGTCTTGAGCAAATATTTTTGTTGGAAAATTCTCAAAGATGTTATATGTGAGAAACAACAGCCTATGTTTGTTTAACTTTAGTTGGGACAGAAGTGAAAAAAGAAAAAGAAGTTGTTTGGCGTATTCATTTCTTTCATGTTATTATTTACAGTAGAATAAATTATTGATATATTTTGATCAAAAGTTAAGCAGAATTTTTTCAAAGAATTATGGAAGAGGACGAAAGTAAAATCCATGATGAATTACTATAGTAATGAGTAAAAAATTACTATTGACCTTGTCAATATCAAAGTCAATGTTTCAAAAAGGATATCAGAATCAATGTAGTTCTTGAGTGTAATTATGGACAGTAATTCTTAACATTCAAACAGTACGCAGTTTTCTTTCTCGATAAAGCAATCTGTTTTCTTAGGAGTTTCTTTTTTTAATGTTTCAAAACTAAGAAAAGACAATTGCTTGACAAATTTAGTAATAGAGTTAATTATAAATCTATTTTTAGTAAATCTTCACCGCTGATGTTACTAACGAGTTCATTTACACTTACTGTACAGAAAAAGGAATCTAATTTTCTAGTTAACTCTAGATATGCTCGGAATATAGTTTCCTGTTTTAAAGTCAATCTAGTGTATTTTGTTAGTTTTTGAGAAGTATTATGTTGATGGTATATGAAGTATGGAGAAAACCAGTGAAGAAATATGCATGAAGATAGAACATAGAGCAAATGAAATCCTCTTTCGATTTCCATATTTCCCGTCAACTCTCTTGTGGTTACTTTTAATTTTAATATGATTTTAATTTCTGGGCGTATTGACTGGCGTCTAAATCCTAACACTATATCAAGTATGAACGATGACCTTACTCCATGAACATTCTTCTGTGGAAAAGGATCGGGAAGATATCAGACAAGGCCTGTTTCTACGTACCATCGTGGCATTAGACTGTCCTGAAGTCCTGATCAAGTACTTCTAAATCATGGAAAACCCCAGGCAGGATGACTCAAATCTGTGTACCTACTTACTGTCGATCTTAAATCTGCGATCGTAACCATTAGAATACTAATGGGTGTGAGGCTACTTTGTCTCAATAATTATTTACTTCCCAGAAGTGTAATTAGTTTTATCGCTAGTTCCTGAGAGTGTAATGTATTATCTAGAAATATACTTCCTTGTGTAATTCTCATGTAATTACCTTTAAATTATTCCTATTGTAAGATTTTGTCTAAGAACATAAGACTTAAAATGGCTCCAAACCAAACGAGAGTATGTAAATTTCAATTGTAAGCTCTAATTTGAAACAACATTAAGAACACTAAAATACTTTACCGTTTCTGCAGTACATTGCGGAGGTCGTACAACAGTAGAATGACCAGATTTTGGATTATAAAAAAAGAGGACATTTTAATTCATTCGATGTCTAGGTATTTCCGAACGGGGTGTAAAGAAATACTGCCAAAAGTATTAATATTAAATCAAATCAAGTAGCTTAATAACATTTCAGTATACTATCATAGCGCTCGAAATTAGCGGTGGTCTATTGGCCGACGGCCAGTAAAAATTTCCAAGGGACAGTAACTCAAAAATGTCAGTGATACTTTGGGCCAGTGCTTTCCAAAGTTCCAATATATTAATAAATGTAGACTATATTTAGCGTTTTATCGAAGTGCTTTATTTCTGTTTTCAAAAACAAAAATCGTGAAACCCCAATATCTTATGATCAACACCTCAGGCGAAAGTGCCGGAGACAGGAAGCATAACTCGTATGCAACGCGGATTAGCTGTATTATCACTGAATCCATATTGTGTAATTCATATCGTTACTCCGGAAGTATGACCTAAGATCTGTACCTCTGAATTGGGAGGCAGTGACGAACCTAGGGGTTCGGTTTAGAGGGGCGGTTCTTTGCTTCCCAGTTCTTGGGAGGGAACCGATTAACAGAAATAAAAACGAAGATAAAGTATGAATCTCTGGGTCCGTCACTGATTCTCAAAAATGGGAATACATTATAGGCGCACTACCTATTTTTCAGAAGCAGTGACGGACTCAGAGATTCATATTTTACCATCGTTTTTGTTTCTATTAATCGATTCCATCCCAAGAACTGGGAGGCAAAGAACCTCCCCTCTAAATCTAATCCTGAGTTCGCCACTGGCTATCAAAAATTGTGAGTAGAAAATTAGTTTGTATTTCCAATTCAGAGGTACAGTTTTAAGGGTGTGTACTTCTTTATAGACAAAGGAGAGAGAGAGCCGCACGCCCTAATATTTTTCGTTAAGGCCCAAGACGCCCAGCAGATCCTTCCGAAGAAGATATTTAGTGTAATAAAAACAAAGTAAGTGTGAGAATTCAGACATCAGGCATTCCTATTTGTTATGCATAATCTTGTTTGCTTTGACATTGAATTTTTATAGGGCTATAATTATTCTTTTATCTTTGGTATCCTATATAGGGTTGTAGCCTAAATAAATTTAATAACGTGGACTAAAAAGTACGCTGATTATAATTATTTACTGATCTGAAAAGGGCCAGTAAGATTTTTGTAGCACCAGTGAAGAAAATATTTCACTGGCCCCATGGGCTGGTTCTCTTTCCATTTCAGACCACTTCAACTAACACAAACGATAATAATATCCTTAACAACACTATCAGTCGTATGCAAGTCACAACAGACCCACCATAATCGAAAGTACTGGACAAAACTAGAGAGCATTTCTCAGCCCCCGCGGCGGTCTTGTTGTTAACGTCAGAGACTTCAGCTGCTGAGATTTTCCTCAGATTCACCAGATAAATGCCGGAAAATGCTTTCATCAGTTTCACTACCTCTATTATCCCTACCTCTAGCCCCGGAAGAATAATCAACGGAAGAATTCATTTCACAGATGTGACAAGTCTAGGCCACAGTTACCATTTCAGGCCAGATTTACTTTTCAGGAAGAGAGTTATTATATTTAATAACATAATAGTTGTTGTTCTTCCAGAAGGCAGGTTTATGGTCCAAAGAGCCTGATCAAGGGGAACCGGTAGCAATATGTCGTTGTTTTTCTATAGTATGGAGATTACCTTCTATGGGTGTCAATGTGGGACACCCGTAGACGAAGTTTCACTAACAGTTGAAATGGACATGGTGCGACAATAACATGAAAAGACTTTCCATTTAAGGAGAGAGACCGATATTTGGAGACTTGCTTTTACTCTCTGAAATGGTCATGGTAGTGTCAGTCAATATTTAAGTGAAACTCTGCTGAAAAGTTATTTGAATTTAGAAGATACAAACTAATCTTATAACCTTAACGAAAACTGTCTCCATTTGTAACGCTTGACGAATTTGCTAATTAATACGAATGAATGTTCTAATTCCCTTCACGCAAAAGCCTTGTGTTGCACGGAAAAATTGTTACTGCTGAAACCAAAATCGAACTCGGACCTCTCAGTTATCACCAAGGCACACTACCAACCCTGTGTCAGGCCAGCTTACAGAATGTTCCAATTCATTGCTTCTGAACTTCGATTGTATACTACAGTTCATTACTTCTGGACTCTCGTATGTAATCGGAACAGGCTAAATATTTTAGTCTAATATTGAATAGGACGTGTACGACATATGTTTTACAATGCTGAGAGAAGAAAAACTTACTCTGGCCCTTACTTAACACTTTCACATTAAACACAGCACCGGAGTAGAATTAACATCGCAAACACCAACAAAGTACCGAATTAACCACTGCTCAATACCGACTTTGTGCTAAAACCGAAACACAATCTTTGTTGGTCCGTAGCACCGAACTATCCGTGTTGTATTAGCATCCAAAATTGGTAGTCACCATTGGATCACTGTGTTGAGTTAGCAACAGTTTTTTTTTTCTGTGCAGGTAAGTTTTTCGAACACTGCAACAACTAACCAACTTTCCGTATATTTCTCAAGGTTTATTTTAATTAGATTGGCAGCAAAGGATATACCAATGACTGCGTTGCAAATAGACAGTCACAAAGTCAGCCCTTATTCCTGATTTCTTTATTTAGCACTGTTGTTTCCAGTTTCACGAAGCTCGACTCCATCAAGCAGATGCCAATTCCAGTTTTCTTTCCAGTTCCTTTTAGGTTAAGTTGCATTTTGTTAACGAAACAATACCATAATAGACAGTCAAGTACATCAAATAGGTAAACAGCATTTTGAAAATTTGCTCAGTAACCTGAAATGACTTTGAAATTTTTGGTTAAAATGTGATTTGCAAGATTTTTTTTACAAAAAGGAATGCACACAATTTCTCTTTCTTTGCCCGACAACAACAAAAAAGTCAACTACGACATGTGTGCAGCGTGCAAGAGCCACATGGTGGACTAATTACTTCGATGAGGTCGACAAATTTCATTAATGACTTGCAATGTCAGTTGTTGAACTCTACAAAATAAAAGAAAAAAAAAATGTATAAAGCCAAAAAAAAAAAGGAAGAAAAACCTTTCACTTTCATATTGTTGACTTGTGTCTACAATTATATGAATATTGCTTTGCTAGAACGGAAGATTACTTTAGATGGATCATCTTCCATTGGAGGAAAAGGAAGTGACGGAAGGGGAAAAAAATATGGACTATTGAAGTGGCGAAAGTGCTAACAAGTCTTATAAAAGAAGGACGTAACCTCCTAAAAAGCATTACTTCTTTTTTTCTTCCTATTCTACCAAGACAAACATAAGACACCACCATGAAGACCTTTGTAAGTATACGTTGTTATTTTCAGCTATAGGATGTATTTATCATTTGCGATGTCTACGGAATTGAGGAGATATGTTGATATTTAATGAAGTTTCAGAAACTTAATTTAGTATCGTTACGATGGAAATGGTAACGTTGTATGAAATTTTAGTGTGACAGAAACGTTAAGAATATTCCATTGCATTAGTTTGACAAGTGTGGTTGAATTCGGTTCAACCGTTTCATCGTTATGCGCGAATATGTGCTTCATAACTGAGTAACGTTACCATGAAAACATAAAATGTTTTTAACATTATAATATACTGAAAAATCTTAAGTGCATTTCTCTGTATCCTTATGTCAAGTTTTGCTGGAACTGAATTTAATCATTCCTACACAGAAAAAATAAATACCTGTGTTAATTCAACACTTTTCAGGGTCCCATTGCAACCATCACTTTTTTTCGAATAATAAAACGCAATACCAGTTTCGTTGCATTCAAAAAAATCCCTTTTTTAAATGCCACATTGTATTTTTAGCTACACTGTCAATCAATTATTTGATATTCTATATAAGAATGGAATGGACTATTTTATTGCTCGTATAGTGATTATGTTAGATAGGAGTAAATAATGTATAAAAATTCGAAACCAAATATGAATGAATGCAAAACGTATTGAGGATTTACAAATATGATTACAATGATGAATATATAACTTATATAATAGTAAATATAATGTGATCATGCAACATTAATAATAATGAATTTAAAAGCATAAAACGTCAAGTAATATCTCAAGACCGATACAAAATGAACACTCTCAGCATGTGATGGTACTGAAAATGAGGTTCTAGCAACGACCCAGCCCCCGAACAGAAACGACATTACAAGGAAACCGTCGTATCTGAAGATATGAGAAGAGAAGCTTTTTTCCGGAAATACAATTATTTTGAGTTTTCGTTAATATTCTAAACAAGCTTGTTGAGGTTTCTCAGTTATATGGACGTATCGGAGTTTGAACATTGAACGAGCATGCTAGTCACTTAACATTAAAAATAAAAATTTAATGATATGTGGATATAATGTTTTCAATATCACAAAAAAGGTAATGTATTCAGTATAAATGCGGAGAAAATCAGATCTTTATTTGTGTCTAATGCTTTGGCCTACAAAGAGAGAGAGAGAAGAAAAGTTTTTATCTGTGCACCGAGAAACAAGTTTGTTTTGAAATTAGATATCAGAATTCTCATTTCATGGAAAATGAGAACTTACTGGGTTGGAAATAAGATCACTTATCTTATTTCAAACTAATATGCTCTCATTTTAAATTAACTGAAAAAGCTGCCATCTCATTTCTAAAAGAAAAAAAAATGTTTATTGGTGCACAGATGAGAACTTTTTCTCATTTTAAGAAACCATTGTTAACAGTGGACGTCAAGTTCGAAAGCTATCACTCCTCAGCGAACTTTTCTTCTGGAAAACGCTCAATAATATCCGTTAAATCTGCTGTAATGAAAATTAAATGACTATATTGACATTATTTTAGGTCATATCAGAAGTGTAATCACAATTAAGCTTAGTTAAATATGCAAAAGGTACACTCTATACACAGAGAACACTTACGTACATAAATGTATTTATTACACCCACACATTAAGCACATTGAATTTGCTACCATTAGTTGTAAGACACGTACTGTTTGCCTAACAAGTCAATGTAATATTGTAACTTTCACACCATTACTGAGAAGATACACTCATCTATACATGTTTGTTTTCTGTTTCGAGAGTAGAGAGAGAGAGACCGAAGCACATTATGCAAATATAACCACGTCAAATATTTACTTTCCGTTTGGCTTGAAGCAAATTCAAAAGTAACGTATAATTTAGTTTTTTTTTCTTCCCCCTTTTTTTCAGTTCACTTGTTATTGACATAAATTAAAAATCATATATATGGAAAACGTAGTAACAGGAAACATATAAATTGAAATTACCGTGCTAACACACACGGTCGGTAAATAATCAAGTTAGATAATACTAGGCCTATATGTTGCAGCATGTGAGAAATATTGAAGGGTATTCAATACTCCGTTACTTTGAAAGCGAAGTAATTGTGTATACTTCAGAGGACACAAGAAAACCTTTGTAAACTAATATAGTTTAGTATTTAAAAGTAACCAGGTCATGCAGAGATTTCGAAAACAAGATTTTATTTATATTTAATAGAATTTATGAACGTATGTGTTTATTTTGGTATGTTTCTAAAATGTACTATTACGAGTCAGCTATGTTTAATGTCAATCAGGAGTTTGATGGAGAACTTTCCTCGACGAGCATTCTTACAGGGACAGGAATGAGGAACTGAATGTCCAGGTTCTTTATCTAGTTACCATCCCCACATCATCTTGGGTAAAAACTGATGAAAAACCTAGGAATACTTCAGTCAGGAGGATCGACAGGAGGATTCGAACTTGTGTGCCTCTCTAGTACTGGACGAATGTCTATGGCCGTAACTAACTAAACCATGGGAATTGACAATTTTGATCGGAGTGTGTATTATTTCACTTTCTAACACAAAAACAGATGAAAAAAAAGATAAGAAGAATGAAAATACATTAATCGTACTTTTATATATGGTCAGGGCGGCTATAGCTCAATCTGTATAGCATTGGCTTTGCATTCGGGAAGTCCTGAGTTCGATATTAGCAGTCGACCATCCTCATTAAGAATTTTGCAAAGGTTTTTTTCAGTTACAGTAGGCATGCCGGGATAGTATCTTAAACTTAGTCCCTTACCGACCCCTTCGTACATCCTTCCCCTGTCCCGACTTCAGCTATAAATGCCTAAAGACCAAAAAAATGAATAAATTCCAATTTTAATTATACAAAAAAAGGTTAAATTTCACAATCCATAAGTTATTGCATGCAAATACTAGATTTAACAGGGTAATATCCCAGAGCTCTCATCCTTTTAATAATTTCTACTTACTCTGGCATATTCTATATTAATAATATACTACAAATCTATTACAATTGGAATTCCATCTAAAAGTCAATTTTCAACTTTATCCTCT
>JAGDQP010037002.1:0-13778 GCA_022664845.1 Lepisma saccharinum | reverse complement strand
CAATGTAAATTTAATTGTAAGTTGATAATGTTAGTTTATATATATATATATATATATATATATATATATATATATATATATATATAAACTAACATTATCAACTTACAATTAAATTTACATTGACAGTTAAAGGGATACTTGTATTAATTGGATGGAATTTGACGATTTGAGAGAATACTATTCAAACATATCTTAGTTGTGTTGCTCTAGAAGGTGGCTTTAAAGCATCGATTTAAAACTTATTAATGAAGTTATGTCTCATGGAAATTGGCAATCCAGTCCATTTGCGAGATACATAAACTGTATAGTACTTCGAATAAAAGTATGAGTTATTGTGAGGAACAGAAAGTAACAAGTTTGCCCGAGACCTAGTGTCACGGTTGTGATGATCGCTTAGTAACTTTAAACGTTGTAAAAGATAGGAAGGTTGCCGATCGCGTAGAATTTTAAATAGAAGCACTAAAGAATGCCACTCCAGTCGTTGTGAGACTTTTAACCATTGCAGCCTATTGAAATAAGATGTTAGATGTTCATAATATTTAAGACTAAATATAAAGCGCACTGAAGCATTTTGAATGCGCTGTAGCCGGAACGTGTGTACATCATCCAGGTTAGCAAGCACTACGTTGCAATAATCCACATGAGGCATTACTAAGGCCTGAACAAGCATTTTCTTAAGGGAGATGGAAAGAAAATTTTTAAGTCTGCTCAAGGAATGTAAAGTTACAAAGGTTTTTTTTTAGAGACAGTACTAACATATTCCGTACAAGTTAAGTATTCGTTACAAATAAGACCTAACTTTTTTACATTGTGCGAGAAAGGAACTACCATTCCATCTAGAAGTACGTTGGGAAAGAAAGAAGAGTTAAGAGATGATAGAACTGCTTTAGAATCTATACTTAGACATTGAGATTTAGATGGATTCAATTTCAGACCGTTGTCATTTGACCACTGAACAATTCTTCGTAAGTATTCATTCAATTTATCAATATATGTGGGTAGCTCACTTGGAGAACTAAATATGTATACTTGAAAGTCGTCGGCATAAAGATGGTATTTACAGTGCTGTAATACAGATGACGAATCATTTATGTGCAAGCAGAAGCAATTAGGACCGAATTCACTACCTTGAGGTACCCCATGATAAAGAGTTCTCAGAGAGGAGCCAATACCATTATGTGTTATCCTTGCTTTTCTCCTTGTCCCCGCTCTGTTCATCAGATCCTTCATCTTCTATATCCTCTCCTCTATATTTATCTTAATTTTTATTTTGGAAGCAGGACATAGTAACTTCTTTGTCTTCATGGGTTGTATTCTTTCTGATCCTCGCCTGAGTCACAGGTTGTATTGGGATTACTATTACAGCGTTTGGGGGTTGAAACTATACACATAAACAAACAAAATAGTTTATGTGGACAAGCGGCGAAAGCTGCGTCCTTTTCGAGGTATGAGCGTGGGAAAATCCAGAAAATTTACCTTTAAAGCTTCATAGTGCAAAGACAAATGAGAATGCTACAACAAGCAACATGGGCACTTTCAGAGGATATCTGTATTTAAAGGAACAACTTCAAGACTGTGAAGAATTTGCGTAAAGAATCCTACAAAGGAAGTCGAGGACTCCAGAATAATTTTTAGATTGAGAGGGACAGAGTTTATTCAACTCTTGCGAAGATTCGGTATTTTTTGAAAATGCAGGTATGATTTTTTCTCGAATGGTATTGTCCACACCGCTTGTTCTAACAGTATTAGTCTTTGCGCTATGCTCCAAATTTCAGTTTTTATATGGTTTCTTCTAGAAAAACTTAGTTCTAGTCCAATTTAGTATTCTTCATATCAATAAAAAGTGTTTTCTTTGACTTCAATTTATATTTAGATCCTAGCACAGGTTGTCAGCTACTAAGGACGAGAACCATGGCTTAATATGTAACCCGAACCACTATGTTTGATGCTTTCCCCGGGAGTTGAATCCCGAAGCACACATAAAAAATTGAGAAATCCCTAGATTTCCAGTTTTCGGATAGCTAAGAAGCTGTTCAAGTACAATATTAATACAAATATATAAATTATAGTAAAGTTATCATCTTGTTCTATTTTTAAATTGTAAAAAAAAAAAGTTTTTGTGCAAAATACAGGAGAGGAGATAGTAAATGAATTGGTAGCATTCCCTATAATAAAAGCATTCTCTCCTCTGACTTTTAAAGAAGTATCCATGGAAACATTTTATGCAACCTTGCATCAGATGTTGAAACCTCCGAGAATTTATATAGTATGAATGATAAATGCAAAATTTTCAAACAAAATATTTTTCCTAGAAATAGTTACTTTCGTCTATATAATGTTGACCCACTTGGCTACTTTTTACCGTGATGTCCCTCCTTTGCGATTGCCGGATAACAGGGTGGGCCAGTCCACCCCTGTTTAGAACTAATGTGGCATTAATTGTGTTAAAAAAATTAATATCGTAAGGAAATTAAAATATAATGGAACTTAAAATTAGGTTCACATTGTAAGAGAAAAGAGTGCGATAATGGAAGTATAACATGTTTATTTAAACCTGATCATAATCTGTTTAGTTTGGTTTATTAGTATGATTCGTCTACGTGTTAGGTATATATCAGTAGCTGTTCGCAGGTAACAACATCAAGCTTTATTGGTCATATCTTCAGTTCACACAAAGGCTGCTTCACCGTTGTTAGAACAACGTATAACACAATTGCCTGAGCCAGAACTTTTTCGTTTCCACCAACGTACCGTTAAATTATTGCTACGTTCCTTAAAATAGCATTTATTTCTTTAATTACAACTGATGTTACATCCGATTATATAACTTGAGTGCTATTTACTGGAATTAGGTGAAACTTGTACAGATGATAGACAATCGTCATCACTGTCTCGTTGTGGGTGTATGTACGTTCTTCTGTACTCTTGACATGTATTGTTTGCTTTGCAATTCTTCATGTATCACAATAGCTTCATTAGTGTTTCACGCATGAGACTATTTTCATAGAGTTTTTTTTTCACAAAACTTAAACATATGGCAATTTTTTTCAAATATAGTTTAAATCTTCATACGATTTCCTACTTTACGATATTATTTGGACAGTGTAGCTGCATTCAGAGAAAAGTTACAACAAAAGTTTTATTTTGTCTCTGATAATAGCCCCATTAGATTCTACGTCTATTTTGTTACTTTGTTGATATGGTAGTTTGATCAAAATCTGAAAGGAAAAAAAGTTTAAGCTAAACATGAAACCTTTAAAGCCTCACAGATATTCAACTTTAATATAAAATAGTAATCTACTTAAGAAATTGAAATGTGCGATTATTTTATAAAACTAACTTGAAATTCTGGATAATAAAAAAAAAGGTTACATTTTGAATTTAATTTCGAAAATTATTTAAAATAAAAATATTAGCAATAATGATATGAATAAAATTGTAAATGTAAATCCTGCTTACTTATATTTTATTTGCGAACACAAGGGATGATGTCCAATCACAGCGCACTTAACGCTCTACAAACAAGTACTCAAATAATGGATTACTCCATTAATATATACAAAATAAAGAAACCCACACAGATACAGTACATGAAGTTTAAAAGATATATTTGATCATGCCCGAAGAAAGGTACCTTATGGTTACAGAAACCGATCTTTGAGAGTGTGCATGTAAATCTATAGAACCTCCTCTTTGAAATATAATTTACTGAGAATATGTATCTTGTAAATAGATTGGGATATAATTGAAATAAAGGCTGTTCATAGATATAATTATTCATTTTAAAGAATCTATAATATCGATATCAATTACCTATCGAGACGAGGCATATAGAACATCTATTATCCGTTTTAGATATTTTTTTTCAACAGCTTGCAACTACCAGAAATGTCTTACACCTGCTTGTAATTTTACAAATAAAGTTAACTTTAAAAGAGATTTTCTCTAAAACTGGAATTTAGTCTTAAGGTCTCTTTCTTCGGGCACGGTTACATATATGAAATGAAAATGTATTTATATATATTGGACGGAGTATAAAATAAATCAGTTCAGTTTTTTTTAATAATTCTTTCTTGAAATTAATTATACTTCGGAATATATCAATATATCCATTTCTTTTTATTATTATGTTATATAAAATTGAACATTTTTCTGGTGTGTGTTAATTTAGGAAATTTTGTTTTAATAGGTTCATTGAAAACAATAATTGTGTTCTGAAATTAAATTTTTAAATTCCCTTACTTTGTTACAGGGAATTCAAAAATTTAATTTATAGACTTAGATAAGATAAGTCTATTTTACCACTTATAATGTTGTGAAGGAAAAGTAGTTGCAACTTTCTCCTACACTCAAAAAAAATATTGGTGTTTATTGCCACCCCAAAAGGTGTAATAGAACACCTGTACCCCTACACCAATTCCAGTGCTGGGTAACACCAATTCTATTGTTGGCTAACACCATCCGGGGTGTCCAACACCGTTTCTGGTGTTCACAAACACCGTTAGGAGCGTTAGAATTCACCGCTAGAAGTGCTACGGAACACCTTGAATGGTGTTTATTAACACTCCTAACAGTGTTTCTGAATACTGGTAGAGATGTTTGTTAACATCAGAAATGGTGCTGGACACCCCGGATGGTGTTAACCAACACTATAATTGGTGTTACCCAGCACTGGAATTATTGTAGAGGTAGAAGTGTTCTATTACACCTTTTGGGGTGGCAATAAACATCAGAATTTATTTTGAGTGTACTGTCTAGAGATAGAATACTACTGCCGAAATACGTGTGAAATATTCTTTGTAAGTATGAATTATATACAAACAGGAATTATATAATGTTGTTACACCATGCAGTTGCAGTAAACTACAAAAATGTCTTTACAATGTATGGCGTAAACTCTCTAAACTTGACGTATACGTATAGAAGGATGCGCAATTCAGAGTATGAAGTATAGATTTACAGCAAAAACGTAAATGAATTTCATACGTAATATGCATGTTGCTTCTTCTCGCGATTTTTATCGCTAGCGGAGATTGCGTGTCATATTTGTTTGCGAAACGAGGGAAAAATTAATATTACAAATTTGATACGTTCATGAATAATCCGAATATTAATAACATGAATAATATCGATTACTCACAACTCGCACACTCACATCTCCCAGTCATATTTTTTGTCCCAACTCGCAGCTCTTTACACTGAAACAAGCTCTTTAGCCCCGAGGGCAGTCGAACAGCTTCAACCCAAAACTTGCTTCAACTTCTTTCCAATGTTGTCAGATGTCCGCGTACACGTTTTTGTGCTCTCTCCCTCATGTGATTGATTGAATTCTGTTTAGTTTTGCAAAAGTAAACGAATCGTGCTCTGTGATTGTGTGCAAGTGTGCTCTGTTTTACATCATACATCAGTTTGAACTGTCAGAGGAAGGCCATCTTGGGAAGAGGCTGAAACTGTTACGGTGTTTAAGTTTTTAATAAATCCTAGTGATAGCCTTGTCATCGAATTATTTAAGTATAATATTGATCTTCGGAAACAGAAAGCGATGGAGAATTGGTAAATGCCACCCGCATGCTGTAGAATTTACCAAAGGTTCTGCTAGAATTTACCGAGGCACAGCATTTTGACAATCTCCAAGTTAGAGCCGGGATTTACCTCGTCACCATAGGAGGAAGACAAAATATGTGGAACATGATTTAAGATTATCTGCCTCAGTGCCACAATATGAGCAAGACAAAAATATTGAAAGAGTTCTTAGACAAAAGGGCTATATGCTCAAATTACAGTAATCGGGGAGCTCCAATACAACAACGAGGACAATGTGCACTTAGCACAGATACCAAAAGATACAAGTATTTTTTTCATTATTCTTAATAATACATTCATATCGAGTTAACAGGGTTATTACACATGCATGAGGACAATGTGTACTTCGCACTGAAACCAAGTGACAAGGCTCCTTTTGGAGCTGCCTTGGGGTATTGGCTGAATGGTATGTGCTGAAAATAATCATTCCGTTTTTTCAATACTCTTAGGTGCAAGGTATATCATCCCATCCGTCCTGCTTTCGTTATTATTATTATTACTAGTTGAGTAGTATATGATCTTATACCAGGGTGGTGTTAACTGTTAATACTATCCTTGCATACCTTACTAATGGATTTTAGAGATAAGATATCTTATATTCCATTTGTAGCGTTTCACGATATGTAAAAGCACTTAACACCACTTAGCTTTTAGATAAAGCTGAGATAAGAGTTAATACCACTCTAAAACCACTTAATTGAGTTGATAACTAGTAAAGTTTGAAAAGCATTAGTTAGAGTGCTTTGGATAAGAGCTTCCATTAGTTTAATAATATAGGTAAAAGCACTTAACACCACTTAACTCGTTAGATAATGGTAAGATAACAGTTATTACTATTTTAAAACCACTTAATGTAGAGTGCTCTTAGAAGAACGTACGGATAAGAGCTTCCATTAGCCTAATATGTGTAAAAGCACGTAACACTACTTAACGCGTTAGATAATGGTAAGATAACAGTTATTACTACTTTAAAAGCATTAGATGGATATAGTGACCAAATAGTACACACACACATTAAAGAGTAAGTGTGATTGTACGTAAATAATAACTATAAAATTCAACCAATGAGAGCACGCTGTTATTAGGAGAGGATAATTTTGATCAGGGGAGAGGATTTCTTACTGCATGGTGAAGGAAATAAGTTATTTTCATTGTGATTTTGAACACGACCAACGAATGATTGATTAATTGGAGAGCAATTCAAACTTCATATCGAACGTTTATAGAGGTTAGCTTTGCTTGTGAATTGTAATAACTTATTAATTACTTGTAGCAAGTCGATATTAATTTGAAGAGAGAAATCATATTATTGTTTTAATGAAAAGAATCAATTGTTATATACGTAGTAACTATATTTAGAGAGAGCGTATGGAGAGAAGTGCGTTGCAGTGCATTTATACTCAATTTGCGAAATTAGGCACCTTTGCAAACTGCTTTTATCTAGTGGACTTTACTGAACTTGAATGGCAAATCCACTACAAGTGAAAATGTTTGTTTGTTTTTTTGTCTTTTGAGGTGAAATTTACATCAAAGCTTTTTTTATTTATTTATTGGATTAATGCAAATGAAAGACCGCTCCGTACCATAGTGTGTGTGACATAACTATAGTAACTTATTGGAAACATCATATTTGAAAAGGAATTTAAAATAATTCGATGTTTCGATTAAGTTGATTGTATGCGCGTAATGGATGAACAATACTTATTGAAGGGAAGTAACAATGATCATTTAAGTGTGTAAATACGTCATTGTAACGTGAATGATATTGTATTTTCGCTGACTAAAGTGCATAAATTAATCAGTGGACTGCAGTTTTAGAAATTTTTATTACATTTACATACATACACTTTGATTGTTGAAGGCGGAGGTTTTCAATTTAATTTTTGGCTTTTACATGTTTTTTTTAAAGGAACAAAGTTTGGATTGGTGCCCTGGATGTCGGGTATTTTTCTCGTTTAACATGTTCGGTTAACGTTGAAATAAATCGATAAACTTTGGTTTTTGGCAGAGCTCGTATGTCACTAGTCAATTGAACATGGCTTTGAATTGAATATGTAATCCTGGAGTAAATTAAGAGGCAAAAAGTTGAATATATAATTAATAAAAATATGTCCGTTTCCCCAAAGACAGCTGCTGACATGAAAGTTCGTGGCTAGGCTATTTTGATCCCGGTTGTTATTGTTTACAATTGAATAGAGAGCACGGGACTACAGTTTAATGTGGACACTGAACAATGATTTAACTAAAAATTACTAAAAACACCACTGCCCCTTTTTGAAATATTACTTTACACCCCCCCTGAAAATGAAAATGAAAGCGGAATCGTTGATTTTAAATTACTTATCTGTGTGTCTATCACGTAGAAGAATAAGCATAAACATTGATTGAAAACGAGATTAAATTTTTCTGCAAATCTTCATCTTAGAAAAAAAAATGAAAATTCTGTTTATCAGAGTTCGAATTCGTGAACCCAATTTTCTTTTTTTTAAATAGAAAATTGTAACTGTCATGGTTTGAGCTCGTGAACCCGTGTACGAGAGTGGAACACACTATTTAACATACTATAGAGGCTTGCTTATTGTAGTAATGACCAAGACAGTATTCCACGGAAACGATCTGTTGTCTACCATGACTCCTGTCTTGTCTTGTAAGTATTTTCTGCCTCTAATTGTGATATATTGCGTTCTGTGTATATTGTAACAGGTGATCACTTGGTAGAGTAGATAATGCACTGTAGCATTTACTCTGCTGGCAGTAGTAGTGTAAGTAGTAGTAGAAACGCTCTATGTTCTCGTGAGACATCAACGTTCAAGAAACGAGCTCCCCATTAATTGTTCGTTATTAGTTTGTTACTTGTGTCTCATCTCGGAACGATTGCTTCTGAAAAGATTCCGTGATGAATATTTTACTTGCTTTCTGAGCTCCTCGTACACGGTATCTATATTTTTAAGTCCTGGATCTGACTACAGTTATATAGGAATTTTTCAATAGGAGATAATTTATTTTCAAAAATGGTTAGTTTCAGTCTAAGTAAATATTTTTGACTTGAGTGGACACCTGCCAGCCATTATCTGTGACGTCATAAAAAATGGCGGCTGCTAAATCACGAAAACTAACATATCTCTGGTAATTCCGGATCGATTTGAATTATTTTTTAACTAATTTTATGAACTTTACTCTGCAAATTTACTTATCATTATCAATAGTTTCTGTCGAAAGCAGATGGTCCTCCAAGGAAATTCTATTCATCCCTATCTTGCGCTCTACTGTTCATTCTAAGATACGATTTATTCCAACACGTGACTGGAATATTGAAATTATTCAAGGAGTTTAATTAGTCTTCTTGCCCTTCCTCTTTACTACTCAACCATACTTTCAATTCCATTCCTCAGCAACAAAGGTGATAAAGAAGTTAAAGTAATAATAATTAATGTTAAAATTGCCTACCCTGATTAATTTTCTGGTATCAATTAATAATATTTATGTGTGACTTGTGTTTTTTTAAGGTTATCCAAATGAAATGAAAATTATTTATGTCATAAAATTGTCTAAAATATCAAGTGACAGTGCATGCTACTCCAGAAAAATCGTAAAACCATACGTCATATGTAATAAAAGTGCCGATAGTATTTAAGGACTGAAAATGGTAGAGAAAAATTAGAACATTTTCAAAAGTGCCAAATAGCATTGTTACTAACCATTTGGAAGTTGAGTAGCAGTTTTATTACCATACGGGCAATGCATTTGACAAACGATGCTGCCATATATACTCCATTTTAAAAGCAAATAGAAAATAATAATTCAATGAGTATTTCTCAACCAACAGAACAAAAACTGTTAGAAAATTTAGAAGTAAGCGAGCGTGATACCATAATCCTAAAGCAAGAGCTACTTTACATCTAGAAGCTTTATGTCAGTGATTCTACCAGACCCCTTGTGGGAGTGTCACCCCAAAATTCTCGATTGGATCCAACAACTCAAAGTTTTTACTGTCAAAACTTTATAGAAACCATGAAAACGCCAATTACACCCTCCCATTCTTTACTTTACACCCCGTAAACTGAAAATCCTGGCGGACTTTCTCCTCTGTGAACTATCTGCAACCATCTCAGTTATCAGAAGTTCATAATATGTGAATGGCCAAGAGCTAACGAGTTTCTGGAATCATCTTAGCACCTACAAGATTAGTCTTCATTCGTACCGTACTTATCATATTCAAAGTGTCTCAAGCATTTTTGGTGCCGATCTACTGTGTCAAAATTATTGTACTTCTGAGTATTTAGAAAGATACAGAGCGGAACTTTCATGAGATGGGAAAGTGAACATCAAGTGTCGAAAGGATGATAGCGTTTCCTTGTGTAGCAAATTATATTAAAGCTGGGCCAGATAAAGGTTTGGATACACCTTCAGTTATATTGAAAACCAGTTTAATATTAAACTTCAAGACATTAATATCTGCAATAGGGAACTGAAGCTAGTGTGTGATTTTCAGGAAGTAGCATTAAGTTTTCACAACCTACTGAGGATACTGCGGTGTTTGTTATATGATTATTAGTTCTAGGTTTGATGATTTATAGTCAGATCTACTTAATACAGAAGTAGCAAATTAAAACCATAAAAAAGATTAAACCACCACCCAAAAGATTTACCATCTATTGCATATACGTAAAGAATCGGTCATTATAAGGTTTTATGTTTATTATATGCACATGTTACTCTTACCACAGGAGGATATTCCTTCATATATACTTAATGTTCACTACATTATATATTCATATGTTGTCAGCAGATGTTGAAATCGATCTAAGTTGCAATATACCAGTTCTTGAAGGAAAACTATGTGATGTGCATACATCAATGATACCGACTTAACGACCGTTTGTTTTACGATACAACACGACAAAAGCGAAGCGCGCATCTTCTATAAACAATGAAAGAAAAGAAAGACCGATACAATAATTATCGATGATTTAAATTACGCTTGTCTAGAAAACAAAACTAATGTTGCCAAAACGTTACCACAAAGATCGCGAATGACAATGATTTTGCCACACGGCTGTTACCCAACTACTCTTGATCGTTTCCTGTAACTCTTCAAATAGAAGAAGTTACAAATATCTTAAGATACAGGAATCCTCTTATAGAATGTATCATCATTCTATAGAGCGAATCATTACAGCGGTGTTAAACATTACAGAGATTACAGGGAAATATTACACATTGACAGATATTGCTGTAATCTCGATGATAAATTCGAAGATGTCCAAGACAGTAGAAGCTCTTGGATTCGTAGTGACATGCCTCATGTGTTCAAATTCCTTTAGTACATTATTTAATGTAGAGCCAAACCCACGGTAATAATGAAGAATATAAGGGCCACGGTGGCTCATTTGGTAAAGCGCTCACCTCTGGTACTAGGGGTTGTCGGATCAATCCCTGCTCATACCATGTGGGGTTTGTGGTGGACAAATGCCGTGTGCGTGGTTTTTCTCGGGGTTCTCCCCTTTCCTCCCACCATTTTCATTCCACCAATTCATCCCTTCATCATGTATACGACCTGAGCCATAGTTGACTAAAGACCTTAAAATAAATTTAAATTCAATTCAAATGAAGAACGTAATATACTCGAAAATTAAAATGAAGAATTAGAAATATTGAAAATCTGGAATCTTAAGGTATAAACATTATTAAAAATAATGTACTACAGTATATATCATAGGCACAATAAAACACCGTCACATGTGATAATAGGGTAACCAATAGATAAGAAATGTAAAGCTTTGATGTAAATCCTCAATCGAGCATGCTAATATGTTTTACCTTAAAGTTATTCGTTATCGCCATAACCTTGCTCAGTATGCTCTCAACCAGCCTCCCAGTCCAATTTCAGTTCCATTCATACACGATTAGAGCCTTCGACCAGTTTGATCATGAGGAAGCAATTTTGACTGATGCAGGAAGTTATCACGAAAAAGTGTGTACTTTTTCAAGAGAAACCACGAGATATATTGGAGGCTGGTGTCATTTGAAGGATGAAACTTAAAAGCACCTTTCATACCAAAAGTTACAGTATTCTTTGAAATAAGCAAAACGTCCTGATGCCCCCAAGCGATTTTGAAGTTGTCGCACATTTGTTGATGATGAATGAGGATAATATGAATAGATACGAATCTTTGGACATGTTGTGGTAGCTTTTGAGAATATCACATTGTATTCTACGTAGTTCTGAAATTTCTATTGCAGAAAAAACTTTGAACAGCGTGTATCATCGTGTATTTTATTCAGTACACTTTGTTTAATGGAAGATCTTTCTCTTCAAGTTGGATTCTTATGAGTGTGAGAGCAGTGAAAAGGAATGCTAACGTTAGGCGGAACCATATCAACATGCACGGCAGTGCATGAGCCAAGTTCTTCACGTCAGAAAACGTCAGCACTGCCAGAAGCATGTTATACAGGAACAAGAGTTTATGGCAAAATCGACGATTTGGGGACCCCGTAAGAAAAAAGATGCTAAAGATAGGAATATGAGCTTTTGCCGTTAAGGAGATATGGTAAATATGTGCAGATTTACAAAATTTCATATTCGTATGTCAAACTATGTTCTAGTTGTGGACCCCTGAAATTGCACGTTTTAGGCTAACTGACTCACTCACACTCACTCACTCACTCACTGACTGACTGACTCACTCATCACTATGTTTAGGGTGTTTGGAGTAAGCTAGAAACATGAAATTTGGTATGAAGGTAGAGGATGATAAGTAGATAAAGGAAAAATTCCGACATTTTGAAAAGGTCGCCATCTTGGATTCAAAATGGCCGCCAAACCTAAAATTTCAAAGAATACACAGCCTAAACGACTAAAGATAGAACTGTGAAATTTGGTTTGAAACTACATCATTGATAGCAAATTAAGAAAACTTTTTAAACATTTGAAAAAGTCGCCATTTTGGATTCAAAATGGCCGCCAACCCTAAAATTTTAAAGAATACTCAGCCTAAACGGCTGCCGCTAGAATAATGAGATTTAGTTTGACAGTACAACATTGTTAGTAAATTATGAAAATATTACAAAATATCTCTAAAGACTACATCTTGGATCCAAAATGGCGGGCGCCATCAATCCATTTTCCAACTGCTTGAGCCAGAGATACGAAATTTGGCATAATGATGTATTATCAAGAGTAGTTTAGGAAAATATAACAACGTTTTAAAACATTCACCATCTTTGATTCAAAATGGCAGCTGAAATACCATTTTTCACATCGTTCGAGATAGAGAAATGAAATTTGGTATGACAGTATATCATCACGAGTATGTCACGAAAATATAAGAAAACGTTAAAAATGTGTCCATCTTTTATCCAAAATGCCCGCCTGAGCCCCACGTTATAACGACTGAAGCTAGAGAAACGAAATTTGGTATGAAGGTGTACCATTACGAGTAGGTTAGAATAAATTCGGCTCGTCTCCCCTACTACGCTACAGTTCCGAGCGGGAGCCTGATTGCGATAAAGGGGTGCACCCCAACGAGGCCATCTTGGAATTCTGGGGCCAGCGCCCCAATGAGGCGAAGCGAGTATATACATTACACAAGTGTAAAAAGCTGCGAAATGCGAGCAAAAGCACCAGGGGTGCAAACTGTCCAGTCAACTCCTTCAACCTTAAAAAGTGGTGAAATGGAATATGGATGAGCCTAGTTCCTCGCGCCAACTTCCAATACTCCTGCGTGTCCCACCAAGTTTTACTCGTCACAAACGTTAGCACTGCCAGGAGCATGTTATACAGGCAGAATGTGGAAGTTTCCCCATTCGGACGCAGCGCTCTAGAGTATGAGGGAATATCAGCATCATGTGGCGCAGTGCACTGCAGATTCTGGTTGTGATAAAAAGACGCAGTTCCTCCAAACTCCTCAAGTTCGATGCGCGGCCTGCCGTGGGATTCTTGGCGCAGCGACGCGAGCGAATCGAGGGAAATATCAACACGTACGGCAGTGCATCCAGCCGAGTTCCGCGTGTCATAAAACGTCAGCATGCTATACAGAAACAAGAGTTTATTGCGAAATCAGCGATTTTGAGGTTCTGTAAGAAAAAATATGTTAAAAATTGAAATATCAAATTTCGAAGTATGACGGTATAACATCACTAATAGATTACAAAATATCTACAAAGACATCATTTTGAATCCAAAATGGCTGACT
>JAGDQP010037001.1:827-18810 GCA_022664845.1 Lepisma saccharinum | reverse complement strand
TAATTGTTTCTATTTTGACAAGCACATTTGGATACCATTTTGACTAGTCCGATTACGTTTAGAGCTTTTCATACAGACAAGTAAAATTATCAAGCAGACCTTGAATAAGAAAATGGTTCATGTTTGAATGTGCTATGATAAACCAGTCATTAGATGTTGCATTTTTCGTAAACGCCTGCAAACACTAATTTTGGCATGCTCTGCAATACAGAAATGGCCGCCACTAATTAATTGCTTGGGATAAAAATAAAAAAAATACTCGTTTTGAACTATTCTTATATAAGTGGTATAAATATTTAAAAAAATGAAAAGTCGAACAACCAAGCTGGACGATTTACGATGTATTGACCCACTAACAAAATTAATTGAATATATTTATAAGGGACTACCGAAGCACCTACACAAGAAACCACCCACATGTATGACTTCTGTAAAGAACCTAATACAATCGAAGGCCTTTATAAAAGTTGTTCTTCAAAAGACCCATCCATTTCGACGTCATCATGTTCTAAATCAAATCCAGTACGCAGCAAAAACTTCTCTTCATTTATCGTTCAATGCCAACTACTCCGAAACATAAGCATATTTTCATTCAAACGCTCAAGCAACAGGACTCTAAGCCAATCAGATCCGATCCAAATAGAAAATGTCACGTGTCTTTATGGCTATGATATTTTTAATTATTAACATCCGCTCTTTACCAAAGCACAAACCCATATTTGAAACTCTACTATTAGAAGAAAAGTTCAACACATTAATTCTAATTGAAACACACCTTAAACCATCAGACAGCTGTAAAATATATCTCTATCACATGTTCCTTCGTGATAATACACATGCAGCACAACGGTCGAACCGAGGAACAGCAATTGCATTATATCCAAAAATTGCCTATCCTCAGCACCATCCCGACATACCTTTCTTACTAGAACACCTCATTATTACCGTACACTATCAACTACTATATTCTACAATTGCCCCCATTACATTATACCTGGACAACCTATCCCCAATACATTGTTTAGCTACATCTCTGACAACCATATGAATTATTTATATATTGTCCTGGTAAATAGCAATATACACAGTAGACCGGACAAAGAAAAATCAGACTTCTACAACTTCATGAATCTCCGAACCACAGGTATAATCTATCAACTTCCGAAACTAACATTACCAGGTTCAAACAAAACTCTGACGTAGTTATCACATCAACGAATTGTAAAGCTCGGTGGAAACCTGTATATGTAAGGTTCCCAAAACTATCCCGAATTACGATATAAATTTATTGCACTGCTCCGGTTTCTGGAGTGGGATTATCCGACGAGCTAAAAGGTAATTATTAGATTAGTAGGTAAAAAGGGAAAGGAAGGTACTACAAGGAAGCATTTACACAAAGTATGACATACACCAAAGGGTAAGAGTAATAGGACCTCGTGCCTGCCTAGCAGAGACAAGCTGGAGAAGGAAAAGGATACTCCGGCCTGCCTAGCAAAGACGAGCCGGAGAAAGAAAGGATACTCCTAACTACCTAACAAAGACGAGCTGGACTAAGGAAATAATATTCTCACCTGCCTAGCAAAGATGAGCTGGAGTAAGGAATATGGTATTGTTCTAGCTGCTTCACTGAGGCGAATCGCAGAAACTGATGGGTTGGGATTTCATTGAGTCGCTTACCTGCCTAGCTGAAGAAGAGGCAGCGGATAGGGTTAGGGCAGAAAAAGAGTTAGGTCTTTACCTGCCTAGCTAAAGACGGGCTGGAAGCAAGGGTGAGA
Organism: Lepisma saccharinum; assembly: GCA_022664845.1. Classification (NCBI taxonomy): domain Eukaryota; kingdom Metazoa; phylum Arthropoda; class Insecta; order Zygentoma; family Lepismatidae; genus Lepisma; species Lepisma saccharinum. Next base: position 17,035 of record JAGDQP010037001.1, on the reverse strand, counting down.
AGGATATTGTCTAGCTGAAGGCAGGCCGACAATAAGATTAACGTAAGGAACAAGATTAAAAGGTAAGAACCAATAAATAATTTTAGAAAGATCAAGGAAAATAATGAGTTTGTTGTGGACTGACTGTCCCAAAAAGGCATGAACTAAAACTAAGACGGTCTTCGATCAGGTTTAGGCCGAAGCCCAAGGAAAAGTGATTTTGCATTGCTTTGCAGCTACTTATGTACACTTATCTTCGGGCGATCGTTTACCTTCGTATGACGAAAATTTCCGAAGATATAATAAAAAACTTAAATGTCCTTTACATACACACACTTGTAATATTAATACTATATGGTTGAATATAAACGTTTTGACCTACATGTTTGAATATTACATCATCGCAGTGTATACATAACTTTATACATCACATAGGGCTCAGCAATAAAAATAAATATTTCTTCGTATACACACTATAATTTGAAATGACCAAAGTATGAATTTATACAATTTGGTTTAGGGGGTAACATAGATGACAAAAATATTAAACAAATCTACGTACATCGTGCAAGATGTGAGTGACGTCACAGATGTCCTTCACTGAGAGAAAAAGTTTGAAAACTATAGGCTTTGAAAATATCTTTATAAGTCTTTCCTGTTGTTTATCATGATTTTTCTATAGTTCAGTCACTATTTTCCACTAAATATGGTTTCACTTAACTATTGTTTTGATAATCATCTCACTAAACACTTAAGGAAATCACCAGGTATTTTTAGTTTTGGGCTCATTTGAAATCTTCCATGGATGGTTTCGGGCATTCCAGATATCTTATTAGAGGTCGAATGTAAAGATGAATCTCTGCTACATCTCTGCCGCTGAAAGAGTACTGCCGCCGACTCTAATATCCAGGATGGAAATTATCTGTTAAGTTTATTCGATATTCAGCATTTTATTCTCTGATGTTCCAACCTTTCTTGTTTGAAACTTTTAGCCGCATCACAGTTGGCTCAAATACGCGACTATTGTTATTTTTTTCTTTATCTTAATCAGGAGAACTTAGGCCATTGAGCTTAACCAAAACTTCCTGGTTTATCATTTTATAGAACATCAGTTTTTCTTCTATTTCTTTGCGCATGTTTGCCTGGTACGATGCAAAGAATATTATACATAAGCTGGACTAAGGACTCCGCATCACTATTATTTAATGCACCGTATATATAAATTGGACTTCCCTGTTTGAGTTGTTAATTTAAAAAAGACAATTTGATATATTTTTATGATCGTTGAGTTATCAATGAATAGTATTTCAGTCTCTGTTACAGGTTGACTGCTGCTACAGATTTTTCTGCTATTTCTACTTTAGGTTGCACTCGAAGCCTTTATAAGTACGTCGTATTTATCTTCTGAGCATTTCAAAAGTTTCAAATTTACTAAATTCTCTAAAGACTCTGCTCCGGTCTGGACATCATTAATGGTAGTTCGGTTGTTGATTATCTTCTGTACTATATAGGGTTCCTCGTATAGATTAAACCATTAGACTATCTGGTGCTCAAGTGCTGAGCTTAGTTTATGTATGGCTCGTTATACAAGATATCCTGTTATAACAAAGTATTTTCCCTGCGTCTTAGTTTTCGGTTTTCGGGTGAGGATTATTCACTTCCTATTCTCAGAGTTGTTTTCGCCCTGGGATACGATTCAGAAAACAAGGGTCTGCTGTATTCAAATTTATCATGGTGTTTATTTACTGTATTTTTAAGGAGATGTACTAACGAACTAACACTATGGTTTACGGAACTCGTAAGTTGATCGACGCAGTAACAAACGTTCGTCATTGCATTCTATTCTGGGCAGCATCAAGCCAGTTTTCATCATGAACAAAAACTCTCGAAGATACCTTCTAATATTGTCCTCCCAAAAGTCTCTCTCCATCCGATTTTCCAACCAGGATAGAATGTAACCTTTGTTTTCCCAATCTGAGCTACACAGCATGCCCACTTTAGTAGTCACGATTACATTATTCTTGCAATATTTAGTGAGTCGTACAGTCCTTGGAATTCCTCATTATGCAGCCTCCTCCATTCATCAGTCATCTCGTCCCGTTTCGGCCAGTACGTCTTTCTCAAAACCTTATTTTCAAACACACGTAATTTATGTTCATCTGCAAGGGTCGTACTCCAAATTTCGCAACCGTAAATTATTACCGGTAGAATAATCGTCTTCTATATTTTCAACTTTCTTGATTATAATCGGGAGGTTAGGAATTTCTGGACTGAATAGAAACATGCGTTGCCCGAAACTAAGCGACCTTTTATTTCTTCGGTGACCCTTTTTTGATTGTTACGTATGCTCCCAAGTATTTAAATTTGTTGATTTTCTCTATGACCTCATCCCTAATTCTTATGTTTTTATTTATTTCATTTCCTATGTTTCGGCTTGGTATAATGTATTTTGTTTTATCTATGTTTACTTGTAGACCTATCTCATCGCACGCTTCTAATAAAACATCGGTTTTTCTTTCTAGTGCACCTATATCGTCCCCTATTAAATCTATATTATCAGCGTATACAAAAAGTTGATTCGAACGATTCAATATTAGTCCCTTTTTGTCCCCTTTAATTTTTAAAATAGCATAATCTAACGCAAAGTTAGACGGTAATGGTGATAAGAAGTCGCCTTGTTTCAACCCGTTGCTAATCTCGAAACTATCTTATATATTATTACCTACCTGTACTCTGCTTAGGGGGTTGCTAAGACACATCTTCACTAGTTGGATAAGTTTTTCAGAATTCCAAATCGTATCATTATACTGTACAACTTTTCTCTTTCGATAGAATCATATGCTTACTTAAAATCAATGAATAGCCGGTGAGCAGCCCAATTGTATTTCCATTTCTTCTTCAAAATTTGTTCCAAGGCGAAAATCTGGTCCATCGTGGATCTATTTATTCTAAATCCACATTTGCGATCTCCAATTATTCAACTACGTATACACTTAGGCTTCTTATCAGAATATTACTTAATACTTTGAATAACAGGTTGGAAGTAACGAGATTCCGCGGTAATTATTACAATCCGATTTATCACGTAGTTGTAAATCGGAACTATTATTGAGGTTTTTCATTCCTTAGGAAGCTTCTCGTTTATCCATATGGCACTTATCACTTTATGCAGTTCCTTGATTAGTGCCGTTCCTCCCGGTTTATTTAATTCGCCTGGAATATTGTCTACTCATGGTGATTTGAAATTCTTCAATTTATTTCTTGACATTTCGATCTCGATTTCGCTACTTTCGGGTATCCACGGTTCTGCGGTATAGATTTAAAATTTCTCTGATTGTTCCCCGTTGTATATATTAAAAAGTTTATCCAAATAGCTTTTCCACACATCTACAATTTTAGTCGTATCCGCCTGAAGATCTCTATGTTCATTGCTATTCATTCCTAACCTCAGCTGGTAACCTTTCCTTAACGAGTTTACTCGTTTGCATATATGTCGTATGCTATTTGTCTTACACTTTTCCTCTATTTCCTGAATATTTTGCTTAAGATATTCTTGCTTTATGCTTCTGAACCCACTGTGGTGTTGCGTTTTGCGTTACTGTAGTGGTTGGTAATTGCTTCGCTATTATTACTTAGCCATCGCTACCTTACTTGTTTCCGTTCCTTCTGAAGCTTATGGCCTTCTTTATTAATATAATCTTTATTATTTCTCGAGTCGCTTAAGATTTCGAAGCTATTTGTGAGTTCGAGTAAGTAATTTTCTTTTACACTCGGATTATTTAAACATTTTACTTCAAATTTAAATTGTTTTTATCTCTTGCTTTCTCTTACGTGATGCATAACTATTCCCTTACTTTTGTGATTATTAATTGGTGATCGGTGTTACCCTCCGCTTCTCTGTAAGCCCGAAGGTCCATTATGTTATGTCTTTTGTCTATCTACTAATACGTGATCGATCTGGTTTTGAGCTCTGCCATCCAGAGATATCCATGTGTCTTTGTGCTCAAAGTACGTGTGCTCTTTACCAGTCGGATTTTCGATAAGAACTTTATTGTTTATATGGGCCAGTCTAGTTTCTTTAGACTTCTACCCGTCACGTTTCGCCCTCTAGTCATTAAAGCCACACCCATGCCTCTGTCGGGACTCGAATCCGGGAAATTCGAGTCGTTGTCTACCACCGTAGACCGCACGGCTACCCGGCCGGCTATAGGATTTTCGAAATCGCGAAATTTATTGGTATTTCTCCATTGTTGTTAGTATTTTCTTGAAGGCTGTATTTTCCTATAGTAGGTCTAAATTCTTCCCTCCCTACATCAGCTTTGAAATCACTAAATACAACTTTCGAATTATACTTCGGTAATCGGTCAAACAGCCTTTCTAGCTCATCGTAGAATATATACCTTTGTTGTTCCCATTAGCCTCATCGGTCGGTGCATAGACCTTTATTAAAAACTTGGTGCACTATCGAGTATGTATCGTAAGGTAAGATAGTCTTTCGTTTAGAACCTATATATTCTGAACCGCCTAAATAATACTGTTCGTAAAGAGTCCTGTTAAGAAATTGTTTGACTGAGTTCCCCTTATAGCAATTGTATTTCCCTGTGGGATACTGCCTTGATCCTCCCAACTGGATTTCTTGTGTCGCTCCAGCTCGTACTTATCGATCTCGCGTTCCGCCACCTGAAGAGCACCCGTGTTGTATAACAATTCGTAGATCCCTGAAATATCTGCAATGCAGCAGTACTGGTTTTGGTCCGCCCCGGAATTTTTCAGGTACCCACCATATCTGGTAGGCATTCCCCTATCCGTCAACTGGTTAGGCGCGTAGTGGGAGACAAATAACTACAACCCCAAGGAGATGTACTACGTTTGTTAAATATTCGTTGGCTCCAGGATGTATGGTCTTCACTACCGAATAACCTAAGCAGTCTTCCAAGTTCCTTGTTGTATCTTCGATCGGATTATTTTGCGGATGATAATGGGATGTGTAAATACATTGTTTCTTCTCGTCCTCCATATATCTCTTCCAGGCACTGAAGTGAACTGTGAATCGTTATCTGTTATTATCTTTTCTGGAAAACTATAATGTTTGTTGTAATCTGCATTTTTAGTACTTCGCTTGTGGTGGCTTTTCTCAACGGATAATCATCCTACCTAGAAAAAGCGAGCTGGGGTATTCTAATTGCTTCATAGAGACGAACCAGAGAAATCAATGGTTTGGGAATTCAATGAGTCGCTTAACTGCCTAGCTGAATACGGGCTAGCGGATAGAGATAGGTGAGAAAGAGAGAATGTTTTTTACCTGTCTAGCTAAAGACGGGCCTACAATAAGGTGAAGGTAAGGAACAAGTCTAAAAAGTAAGAACCAATAAAGAATTCAAGACAGATCAAGGGAAATAATGAATTTGTTATTAACTGGTTGTCAAATGAAAGCATGAACCAAAACTGACTGGATAAAGACGGCCTTCGATTAGATTTCGAACGAAGCCCAAGGAGAAACGATTTTGAATTGCTATACAGCTACTAATATACACTTCTCTTCGGACTATCGTTGGTTCTTGTATGACGCAACATTTCCGGACACACACACATGCTTGTAACATTAATTTTATATGGTTAAATATAACCATTGTTACGAATAGTACAAATCTTTTGGGGATAATTTATGGAATATAGAGCATTAATATAGTTTAACAATATTTATTTATTGTATTTATTATCTATATTATGTTAAAGAGGCGTTTATATGTATGTAACCTGACATAAAACCTATAAAGGGAGCGAGATCGTTAATTACATTGATGCCGACTCACTTTCTACAATCCTAATATAAATCTATAAGATGCATAATCTTTGATTTTATTACTATGAGTGAAAGTGAATGTGATTTTTTAAATTTTTTTATCGTTTAGAGGGCTACAGCCTAAGATCGCGCAACATCTTCAAATAATATTCTCGCGTATAGAAAAGCCAGAATATACAAACTAAAAGTGTTAAGTGATGTGGAAATCATTCTTTGACATTAAAGGACAAATATACGTAATTGTGTAGGCTGAACTGACACCTTCAAGAAAAGCGTCAGTTGATGTGAAACTACAGCCCCCCCACAACGAACGACCTTAGATTTACGTCAATATTGGTAGATTTATTAGGGATGTACTAACCTATATAAACTCGAGTTTTGTCCTTTACATTAAGGATTAGTACCTCGAACATCGAAGCAGTAACATCGTCTGTCTAGTAAGGTAAACCGAAAACAATATCTCTGTCTTTCTCTGGCCGCCGTATTTACTCTCTGTTTCCTAATTCCGAAACTCTAGGATGAAGTATTACCATCCTATATACTGGGTAGAACTTTTTGGATTTACACAACGAATCTGCAATTCTGAACTTAGTTGAATAGCTCATTACTATTGACAGATTTAGCATTTTATTGATATTCGTAACGTGTACTCAGATTCCAGATGTATAAATTTAACTTGTAAATAAACTTCATTTTTCATTTATTAGCTTAAACTTGAAGTTCCGAGTATTCTTTAGGTTCACAAATTCCCAACTCTCAGTTATGTACTTCTTTTACAGGAAAGTAGCAAGGAATTAGTAACTACCCGGTTCTCTGCTGATGTACATTAATCTACGCTCCCGTAACATAAAACGAAACCATTTCAACGGTTGACTCTAGACACGAGTCCAGATTAACTAATTAGTATACTTCATTCCGGTGCCCATTTTATCAATAAATAACATCTGAGTGGGCGTATTAATATCCAATGTTATTAAAGCTTATGCGAAAAGTTAGCAAAACCGGACAACAGATGACAGTACTGTTTACACACAGAAAGTTCAATAGTGAAGTATATTTACCTGTGTTCAGTTTACTTTTTTTTTGTATTTCTGAAGTTAAATTAATATTATGATAATGCAATTCATGTACGGAATATCTGATTGAAAATTTATGTTATAATTTTTGTAAGAATTATTAACGTTATAATGTATTTTATATATCAATTGTATACAGCAGGCGAGACGAGGTACCACCAGATCGATTTACTGGTTTATAGTTTTCAATGAATTTTCCATTCTGTCGAATAAATCTATTACTTCGAACTACCCTGTTTTATTGATCAAAGTTTATGACCGAAACGAGACTTTCTGACTTATGAGGTGAAACACTATTTACAAAGTTTAACTTGCCAAGTGTCGTCTATCTTTTGCGCAGCCGATAAAAAAACAAATTATTAGGGATAGCTTGGCGAGAGTATTGTCTTATGACTGTGCAGCCTGGGAACAGTGAAGAATAGAGAAGAACGTAACCAAAAATATATGAGTCTGTGCTTATCCTATGATAAGTTTAGATTAAGCTCGACTGGGATTTAAAATGGGAGAAAGTATTGCAACGTTTTCACCTACATTTTGATCGCTGTGTATCCAAAACTTTATACGTCACAAAGGGTTCTATCGTAAACTTAGATATTTCTTTGTATACACTTATAACTTAAATTAACCAAAATCTGAATTTAGTGAATTTAGCTCAGGGGGTAACATAAGTGACAAAAATATTAAACAAATCCACGTACATCCTGAAAGTTGTGAGTGAAGACACAGAATATTAGTCAGAGATGTGCAATATAAACTCTGGATCTCATTAGAAGGAATCATACATCAGTTAAGCTCATATTACAATCAAAAACAGTAACAACAATGCAGCCAATTTACATCCCAGGACAATCTTATGCTTCGACCTATACAGCCGAAAATGGAACCTTAAATTTTTGGGAATTTATTGTAAAAGCGATATCGTATTTGTGTTTAAATGTTGAAAGGCCTTTCACTCCAATGTCCTGTATTTATGTTTTGGTATTTGCTATCGGCATTTACCAGGGGAAGATTGCTTCCAGTATTTCGTTTTTCTCGTTAGTGCAGAGCCGCACCTTTTGTTCAAACGTGCGACTCTTACATAGAATATTCCCAAAAGTCCTAGTCGGACCAAATGTGAGTTAGAATCTAGAACGGTATATTTAGTATATCCGTCTAATTTAACTACAATAAGTATGATTTTTCATCAATCTTGTAAATTAGATGACTGCCCCAACAATATTTATTTTTCTTCTTTTAGGAAGAATGTCCTACCAACACGTTGCCCAAGGGTACGTCACCTTCACGGTTCTATGCATCATAACGGGTACAATTGTATTATTCGGTGTAGCTTGGTGCATAAAAACCATATACAAGAGATATAGGAAGAAGGCTCGTTCAGTACCGAAGGATCTACCGCTTCACACATTGTCCAATAAGATACATTTATCTTCAGTAGGCACCCAGACAGATCTCTCAGCGATAGCCATTGACCGTCAATCTCAGACATATTCCGAGCTTCCAGCAATTCCCCAGGGCCGGCCCAAGTACAGAAACCTGAAAACACCCATGGTAGTTATTTGGATATGTCATATTTCGGAGAGGAAATTCTTTACTAAAGTAAAATGGGCAAAAAGACTTCATCATCTCATGCGCCGGCAAGCGATTTCCACGATTTCACGATTCCTTCCCACTTCCTCTCCCCACACCTTTACCCGATGGACTACTACTGAGGTACCCCCATGTCTCCAAGAATAGACAGTCCCAAATGTTCAGTGTTATACAACTAGACAGTGTCCCATTTTAGACGTTCTAATACGAACGATATACAAATAAACATAATATATATGCTGTGTGTATACGTGTATATGTGAAAGTGAATTTTCATTCAAATACAAATATCATTGTGTTTTCCTGCTTCTTCCAGGCTATCTGCATTCAAAAGAGGACTGAAGCCAAACACAGAGACAAGAATGAGATACTCTATCTGTGTCTTTCAGCAAGAATGCAACCTAAACAAGTTTTTATCTCTACTTTTTATATTCTGTTTTGTTTATTCCAGTGACACCGCTAAAACGATGACAACAGCTTATCGGACAGCTATTCAAGTGGTGACAAAGAAAATGATATAAGAATGATATCCTGTGTTATAATAACCATTTTTTTATTTTTTATTTCCTTTCTTTTCAATTTTTTTCTCTCGAGTGTGCTAAAGCGGCAGTAACATCGAAGAAGAACACCAAGCGTTGCTTCCTCAAGTACAAAGTATTTATTTCCGATACCTTGATGTCGCGCGGTCGTCAAACTTTTCTGAGTTACGACCTTCTTTTTGTAATATTTTTTTCTTTCATTTATTACAGGGATTGGAATGAGTTTATTTTCTTTCATGTTATGTAAATAAATTATTGGGAAAGGGTCATATTTAAATATATTTTTGGCAAATCTTAACCAAGATAAACTGGCAACCAGATTTCCAAACTTTGCTTCGTTTATCCACGTAGTGGATTAAAGAGTCAAAGTGGTGGGGTTGTTGACAAGAGGAAATGGATCTCATTTGAGGTAACGTCGACAAAGTACGCCACTGCCCGCAGCCAGACAGTCAAATATGCGAACAACCAGGAAGAGCATTCCTAAGAATCCTGGGCTCACAATAAATAGCGGCGGGGTAAACAGTATGGTCATCATTGGATTTTAATCGACAGACGTAGTGGGAGGTAATCGACAGCAGTCTTCGCTCTGGTCGTCGACCTGCCTGCAAACGTGACCTGTCGCCGGTCCATGCCAGGACTCGGCCATACCACGATAAAGCCAATCATTGAGGTAATGATTGGGCGTCACTTTTGAGCACAACCAGCCAGCTGTACCTGAAGTCACCTGCTGCCGCCTTGCTGCTGCCTAGAAAGAGCCCAGGGTTCAAGCCACGCTGCCGTCCGCCAGACCTTTTTGGATTCTTAGGTGAGTGAGATCTATGGTTCGTTGGCTAGCGTATTTCAGAGATGGTGATGTCTCGTTGCCCGAATATCTTGGTTAAGACCTGTAAATGTATGGGTCAATAAAATCCCCTCTTGGTTTTGGACCAGTGTATATCATTTATGTATCCCTAGCATCTATCCGATACCTATGCTTACCATTAGCTACGTAACAAGCTCCCAAGGTACTTTCCAAGCATTTGCTGCCCTTTGGGCAAGGATTACCTCGGTCATACCAGGCAAGTGCCGGGATGGTACCACGACTTTCAAGGTAGGAGTTCTTGAAGTCATCATGGTATAGGATAAATATCGACAGTTTAGACAATAACGAATACCCCACCAGAAACAGAGAACGAACTCCATCATACCATAGAATCCGTAAATACTACCACCCAAGATCCTTCAGAGAAATATAGTCAAGTAAAGAGTTTTCGACCCCGTTTACATCCACAGTAGATCATACCCATCGAACGCTCCAGAAAATTCTATAAAGATTACCGACGAAAACGGAATCCAAACTATCGCAGATTACATAGAAAGATATAGAGAACGGTCCATAACTACCTAAAAGTATATACATTACGACAATGAGTAGAACATGTAACTCCCTGGCAGAGAAAGCATCCCTGTACAATACCTGAAGCGGTTGAATGTACTCACCGGAAAGCATTCTAAAACACATTACATCTTACTGCATCACAATCAATCACTACACACCGATAAGGATAAAGCTGATGCCTTCTTCGATCACTTACAGGGAACCTTCACTCCCAAAATATATTTAAATCCTTTTCGACGCCATCCAGCAGATAGAACCAACATATTCTTCCTTCACCTATAACCAAATATCAACCATATCCTTCCTGATCATCCGCTAACTGTACCCATAACACCGGACGAAATAACACAAACCATTGCAACCGAAAGAAACACAGCACCAAGTTATGACAAAATCACATTTCGTCATCTTAAAAACTGTCCAATCACTCTTTTCCATTTTCTCGCTTCCATCTATACATTCATCCTTCAAACACATTCCTCCTGATTGAGAAACCTCTAAAACTTTAATGTTCTTGAAACCCAATGAATTTCTCAGTTCCGTCTTCTTCCATCATCCAATCCAGCTAACTCGAACCTTAAGTAAAGCATGAGAGAAAATGCTTATCAAACGATTTCACAAATATTTACCAATCTATAATACAACATATTTCCTTTGCATTAAGCAGGCTTCCGACCAAACTTCAGGATTTTTGACTAGCTACTCCGCCTTACAAACCGAATAACCATCCATTACAATAAAGCCTTATCTTCCTGCCTTACCGTCTTCGATCTCGAAACGGCATTTGATAAATTCTTCGAATGACCTATCTCCGCTTCATTGTCAACTTCATCTACAACCGGAATCGCCTACATTAGATCCACAATAGCCTTTCTCATCCCATTTTAATTAATTGCGTTGTTCCCCAGGTTTCCACCGTATCTCCACTCTTATAGCTATTTTATGTTGCAGATCACCCATAACTTCCTCCAAACATACAGATATTCCAATACGGTGATGATACCGCCTTCTTTCCACTATATAACATATCAATAGAACCATGAACGAAGCATTCAACATCTTCACATCGTGGTTCAGTAAGTAGGGACTTAAAATTAACTCGTGTAAATAACAAACAATCATCTTTCTCCCCACTAAAACGATCTCGAACCCAATAATATCCAGCTAAACTCAACCTGACAGTGCTACATTAAAACATCAAGCCCACTAAAACAGTAACCTTCTCAAATGAATACCTCACCTGGCGCATCCACGTACAAACTGTAATCAGTAATGCCAAGAACAGAATGAACCTACTTAAACGATTGGCAGGTATAACTTGGGGCTTACAAAACACCGTTCTTAACTTATGCAATGAGTTCTTGCGACCAGTGCTGACTTATGAATATACAACATGGATTAACGCAACACCTGCCAAATACAAAAAAACTTCAAATTTGGGAAATACACGTCCTTCGCATTGCCTAGAGAGTTTACCTAGTCCAACACAACCTACGATACCTACCTAGTCCTACGACAGAATAACTTTTCCACACTTACGCTATTACCTGGAATCATTAAAACAAAAGTATACCCGCAAACGCCTCGACAGCGAACATCTACATTTCACCATTATCCACATACAACTAGAGAACGACAGAAAGTACACTAAAGATACACAACTTTCTAAACTTCTTACAATTTATCACTACACGCTTCCACCCGACCACCCAGACGTTCTCATAATTTCGCCAATTTAATCACCCTCATTTTATTTCACCGTCGTATATTGCACAGTGATCACTTAGAACGAACAAGATTCATCTGTCCACATTATGGTCTAGTACATCCCCTTGGCTAGGAGACCAAAGTTTCATTCTTTGTCTTTACTGTGTCAGAGTGTTGTGGCGCCAATAACATCTCGCATTCATAATTTCACCAACCATTACATTACCATTTGCTGTCTCTATCATTCATATTATTATGAGGAAAACTCATAATAGTCTATGATAACAAGGAAATAAATAAAGATAGTATAAAACCACTTAGATCGTCCAGCTCTTCCAAAACCAATACTCCATCTCATTTCCCATCCCAAATAGAGAGTGCAGCTGGCCGTGACCCCATTTTCAGTGTTCTGAATTAAATTATGCATTAAACTACCTAAACTCTTGTTATAAGGGTAATTGAGTTACTGAACACACTAGTGTAAGCCCTCTAGAGCTGGGAAAGTCCTTGATCATATGGCATCTTGGCTCTCTTTTGCTTAAATATTTTTATCGCTCCGTGTAAAAAATCATTATTGTGAGTGGAATAACTGACACATATTTATCGTTTACCACCTAACAGCTTGTATCCTTGTAACAATGACAATTTGCTGTAAGTGTAAAAGTGTCAACTAATACTCTCGTTTTAAGTTCGTTTCAAGTTTGCAGACTTGTCCTGCCACTAGGACAGGATTTATGGCTTTTGCTGCCTGTAGGCTAGGACCGATTTGCCGCCCCTAGCGGAGGATTTACACACCTCCCGGAAAACGTTAAAAAATATGGTACTTGAAAACGGGTTTATCAAGTTCCATGCTATTTAAACCCTCAAAAGTATGTTTCAAAACCTACGAAAAAATGATTTTTTAAAGATATAAGCAATTAAATTTAACTATGGTAGAAACATTTTATACAGGCGGATCAACACTCAAGTTCATGGACCAGACGACAAAACACTCTGCTGGTTTATTTTGCTCATTTAAACAACATAGAGATCGTAAATCAGCCGCCTATAGAAAACATCCCTAGTGTATGTAATCTTATAAGTAGCTACAAAAATGAAATAGAATAAAGCAAAATAATTTCATCTTTACATAATTTATAATGTTTTAATGAAAAGGAATATAAATAAACATTATAAATTTGTATCATCTGAAATTACAGTGCTGGCTGTAACTTGATATTAATGACATTAATGTTATAAGAAATTAACTCAAAATTGATTTATTGAATACCTAACATTAAAGTATGATCACTATTTGAATTAAGGTAGTTTTCTTATTTAATAATTTGAAGTAAGTAGTAAAAATAATAAAACAGTCCAGATATTAAATCAATAAATCACAGATAAAACTTGTGAAGTCCACTGCTAGGTTCAAATATCTTTCCTACGGGATTTTATTACAGCAAATTTATTTATTTTTTCTGCATACGAACATTGTTGTGCTGTTTCCGACTAAATCCACAATACGTATGGCGAGAGAGTTTAATTTATGCTCAGATATACTTGACCTCAGATAGTTTCTAACTCTTCTGAGGCCGGAAAAACTGCGTTACCCGATACAGTTTGTGGCAGATATTCACAAACTTATTGTAAGCGTAACCCAAAAATTCGGATGTCCAAATTCGGGTAAGGAATGAAACCTTTGGAATTTGGAAATTCCTTGAAGTGATTTCTCTGATAAATTTTCTATTCCTGCCAGTGCTTTTCAGAGAATGCATTCTTCAATAGACCGTTTTTCACTGTCCTTTTCGTACAGAGTAATTTTTGTTAAATCTATTGTCATTGTTTCAAAGAATTCAAAGTTGTTTCTTTGTTCGTTGAAATATTACTCAAGTGACCAATACATATTTCGCACCATCAAAGCACCTGCAGGTCCACTTTGAATAGTTTTACTAGCGTTGTGAATCTTGTAAAGTATAGTACTCGAAAAACCCAAAATAAACGCTGAGTCGCTCAAGTGTCGAACAATTTCTTAAGCTTCACACCTAGTATTTGCTCTTTCAGTAACATCATTGTGTATGTATGTCAAAGCATTTTGAATTTCTTCCCAAGAGTCTCATCTGTTTCTGACCAACGAGTGGACATACATTCTTTACAGTCTTCTTGTTAAACATCGCTGAACCTTTTCCTACTGTCACTCATACTGGCTTTCCAAGTACACTACACTGCGCTCAAACAATTTTTATCAAAATTCTGACAAATTATTAACAAAGCTGGACGTGTCCAACCCTGACAAACTTTGCAAGCGCGGGCGGTAACGGCAGTGTTGCCAGCTCCAACTGTAGTTGCCAAATCGGCCTATGAGGGTTTTCGCTCCACTTGAATCGCATTTTATCCGAGGCCTGAGATACGGAAATGAAAACGTATAGTAGTCTACCGAACAGATATCCACTTCTTTTGTTTAGTAGTATTTTGTTACTCAATAAAAAAAACAACAACGACTATTTGCTATTTTTGCAGCACAAGTTTTGATTTACGAAATTTGCCGCTTCCAAAAATGTTAAAATTTGCCACTCTAGGCTGCACCCTATTCAACTTATTTAGAAATCCAGCCCTGCCTGCCACTTAGTTGCAAGCTTACAAACTTGACGTGCCAAGCTTGTTTTAAGTCATTTTAAGTAAGCAAAGCTATTAAGGCTACAACGCTCTAATTAAGGCACGTTCGTCCATTACTCCGGTCTCGAACTAATTCCTTCTGCGCCAGGTATGGCAGTAACTTTAGGAGACCACTTCCCATTACACGTGCATGTGGAAAACTGGTTCGAGTTGGAATTCTCTGTAGAAAGTTTTCTCATAATTTCTGGGTATAGCGTTGAACGGATTTATGAGAATGTCATTCTATATGTAGCTTACCTTTATGCAAATTCTCACCGAAATTCGACACAACATAGTCGTCTTCTCTTGATAGTGTAACTGAAGATAAATTACATTATGGCCGGAGAATATACCGAAAGTTGTCAACACTGCTCGCTGTCGGTACTATTGCTCAAGCCGAGAAATGCTACTACATTGTGACCTTGGTTCATGTAGGTAATACGAGTAGTATTAGTGGAAGGCAGTCCGTAATGGTCGTGAGTGTTCATGAGAAAGCATTTTTGTGAGGCGATATTTCTGCTCATATAGAAATAGGTGTGGTGGTGGACTGTTCACTCCTGTTAATGCTTATTTGGGGTGACTACCGAAGAAGGTTGTGTACAGTGATTAAGTGCCGCGTGATATTAATCAACTAAAACTGAACCACACGTACATTCAGTGTGTTTCAAAAGACAAAATTCCCTTTATTTTTTCCAACTCTGTACTGACTGTAGGGCCGTTCTATTTTCACTGTGAGAACTGGTCCAGCTATACTGAATAAATGCAAGTCCTGATTTTCGATATATTTTATTTCCGGTTGCGCCAAGGGTAACAAGTAATCGGCCCGCAGGGCCCCATAATGGACTTCTGGCCTTTATGGCCACTTTCGTCCTTTGATTTATTTTCATAATTGTGTAATCAATAGTTTTTTATATTTTGATTAATTGAATCGGGTCCATAACGAACGCAACAGCACCCACCACAACAAACACCAAGATCATTCACCAGGCTTCCTCATATACTGTATTCTGAAATATAAATAGCCTAGATGAACGTGTTATCTGATTCTTACAGAGGTTTGTGTGAAGAAGGAATTGTATAATATGTAACGGAATATACTCCAAAATCTTTTATTAATGAGCGGGCATAATGTAACTGACAATAGGAAAATGTAAAACGAAAGTGTTTTCTTTAACAGCCACTAATACCGGTAACAATAATTCACAGAATAATCAAAGTCAGATAAGGTAAGACTTTCTAATAGTAAAAAGCATAGCAAGTTCATATCGAAAAATATATTTCTTTCCTTGTACTTGATGGGAATAATCTTTTAAATGTCCTTGTTTTTTGTTTAGCAGTTGTGCGTAAAAGAATTTGGGTCAAATATAGAATGTATGTCATAAAGGATTCTAAGATCAATTAGAGTAAAACAGTGATTTGAACAGCAATGTTTTTTATCTCGTCTGAATCGACTTCGTTTCTTCCAAGTACAAGGTAGTGACCACCACTATATATATATAGAGAGA
>JAGDQP010037000.1:0-18810 GCA_022664845.1 Lepisma saccharinum | reverse complement strand
TCCTATTCAAAGTTGTTCACCTGATAGGGGGACACTATATGGTATTTGTTGTCTGTGTTCATGTAGGTGGCGTTGTAATCGGTTAAAACGAGGGTAACCAGTTTTTTTCAAATGGCAATGGCAACACTCAGTTTCAATTGCAAATTCGGATTCTACATGTAAAAATAAACTTCATACAAGATCCATTTTCGTAGATTCCTTCTAGATGGCGTAGTAATCGATAAAAGAATTGTTTCGTGAAGTTATTGCAATACGTTATAATAACAGGTGCCAATGTCAAAAACTAGGCATGTTACCACAAACATACACCAGATCAAAATATTTCACGTAGAAAGGAGATACTAGGTGGTGTTGTCAGTAACATGTAGGTGGCGCTGTAATCTCAGTGTCATATGTTTAGAAGCCGCAATTAGACTTTTTCGCCAATAAAGAAATTATTACAAAGGTAGTTTTCCGTGAAAGACAGACTTTTTGGATATTGTTTGCTGCCCCGAAGCAAAATGATATGTCCCCCCCAGTCTGAGAAGTGAGGGGGGCAAGTGACCTCTTTTGCCCCATAGCTCAGGCACCTATGCCTCGGGTAAACTTCATTCAATGATTAACATCATTGCTTTATTAACATCAAACGCGTCCTAACTTGGTAATCCAAAATTTATATTTACATCCTGTGCGAACGCCTGCCCCAACATGGTGTGTGAACTTTTGCCCCTTCCAGAGGTCTTTACAGAAAACAATTAGAATCATCTAGCTCCTCATGCCACACCGAATATTACAGAACATCTAGTCAGTTATTTACTTCCGTTCATTTCTTATAACAACAATCCAAAATTAAATTTACCTCATAGTTCCCACCAGGGTGCGAAATCTCTGCGAACAGGGTTGCTGTGTATTGTGTAACCAGTTTTATTGACGTGGTGACAATGGACACACGCAAGGAAGTTATTCTGCTCGCTCTGCTAAGACACCGACGTAAGAAAAAACGTAGGCAGATACGGGTGCACCCTTTGGTAGAGATGCGATATCTTGAAGGAAATTTTTCTATACTCTATCCACAATTGAGGCAAGATGAAGAGATTTTTTAAAATTATTTCCGTCTATCTATCGCTTCTCGTAGTCTTGTAATCAAGATGTCCCGGGTTCGATTCCCGGTGCGTACACGAGTGGTTCGGATCCCACGTTAAACTGTAGGTCCCGTCCTCAGGACATCATCATCCCATGGAAGGCAATGGCAAACCACCATGGGTTCACCTTGTTCAGGGATCTGCGGTTCAAAGACTTACCTATCGTCAGAATACGTATCATCATTATTATTATTACAATGTCGAGTAAATAAAATGTATAACAGAAAATGATTAAAGAAAATGCACTCCGTCTTCAAACTGATTTGCCGAAACACAATTCCGGTGCGTCCGGCCTACTTTAGTTTTTTTGTTATGTTTTTTTAGTGTGTGTACTGTTTTCTGCTTGTACAAAAGTCAGAACAAATAGCTGTTTATTAATTCCGTAGATATATGAGAAACGGGAATATGATTCACTTTCAAATTTTCGACGTGAAACTACTACAATTTCTTGAAAAATGTGTATCAGTAATTATTCTTTTAAATGACAATACATCTTCATAACAAAGAAATAACTTCTTGTTAAAAACTCTATGAACATTCATATCAGCATTATTATGATCCAACAAGAAGTTTAGCTTTCAATGAAATAATTAAATGAAACCACGCAAGAGTCCCGCTCAGCTTGCCCCGCACCCTAAATAAGATTTTCAAAGCGAATTGACGAGTCCGAAACAAGTCATTAGCAAGGATTTTCCCACAGGTTTCAGGAAAGGTCGTGCCATAAACACATTCCTCCCCACTTTCCACCCTCTTCTCGTCATCGCTGAATCTGGCGGTGGTCGGACTACATGCTGGACCACAGTAAATTCCCTCCAAACATTTTTTTACCCCTAAAAGTTGGTCGGAGCCATCTGTGCGACAAACGTCAAACTATCAGTGGAGATTTTTAAAACAATTTCTCATGAAATTTCATGATTTAATAAAATACACATTAAGGTTCGAGGCGAGATTGTGCTGAGCAGAAGCAATCAATGAGAATCATTATCAAGAAGACTTATTCACAAAGGATGTAAGAAAAAAATGACTGCGAATTTTTTTCGTTTAACCACTCGTGACAAGAGGAACAGCTCTTTCAAATATTGCTATATTTAGGATCTAATATCTTCTAAAGTTTAGCAAGAGGAAAAAAATGGAGAAGGTCATATGTAGGTTGATCCTTTCTGCTTAATCCTTCCAAAGCTGATTAATATACGGTAATTACTTTAAGAGATATCGTGTTCTGAAAGAACCCCTGTTTCCCTTTCTCTATCCCATCGGTGAAATATCCTCTTAAGTTTCATTTTCTTAGTCATTTCAAAACGAAATGGCTGTTTTCAGGTTGTTGTATCATTACCCCATACTAATGTCACATATTCTTATTTCTCACAATAATACATTTATGGTAAATCTACTTTCAGAAACGTATTTTTTTCCCTCAAGTTCTAGTCCAGAATGACATATTACACGACCCTCTTCCCATTTAAGGAAATGAATTGAGATTCAAAATGGCGGACTTCAAGATGGCGCCCATAAAGAACATAACCTCCAACAGGTAGTGCCTTCCGCTCAGTAGCCATTACTGTGTATTTGCCTTCCATTCCTTTCAGACATTTAAGAATATAAAGATATTTCTACACTTTTTATCACTTTTCACGGACAGAATTTGACTTTTATATCATCGATATCTCCCAAAATAATTGCACTCAAGTGGCCAAAATTTTCACGCGCACGTACTTTACTTAAGAAAAAAAATTATAATATTATTTTCTGCCCTATAAGTATGTTTGCTTTATACAAGATATGATTAAAACATAGTGTGATTAAAATGAAGATTGTTGTCTATATGCTTTACTTTCTATGTAGGAAGATTTATTTTTGTGTTACTAGTGTTGTATTATGGCGCGTAGATATATACAAAGCTAAAAGAAACCAGTTGAGAAAGAGGTTAATTAATTTTTTTGTATAGAGTATTGTATTGCATAGAAAAGAAATGTGGACTCAACGAGAAAAGTCAAGGAAATTGCAAGCGTTTGAAATGCACACATGGAGAAGAATAGGAGAAATCAACTGGTTACAGAAGATGCGAAATGAAGTACTGAAGAAAATTAGCGAGATACAATACTGGTGACAATAAAGAAGTAACTGATTTTAAGACATTGACTCCGCAAAGATTGTATACTGCAGGATGCAGTTGCTCAGATAGCACCCAACTTTATGCAAAGTTTGTGTACTAGCCTTGCTTTTCCCTTGCAGTGCTAAACTTACCGCATAAAGTTTCTTCAGAATACTGACACGAAAGATTTCGTCAAAAGCCGTAATAAGAAGTGTGTTTAGGTATGAAGAGGTGTTGAAGTTGTGATTTGAAGGAGTATCGTTGATGCGGATTGATAGAGGAGTTTGGGTTTTGCCAACGTAGAAAGCGAAACATAGGTTACAGAGTACTAGATAAATGGGGTTGGAAGGTATGCAACTGACGGAGTGTCGGAAAGACCACGTCTTGTGAGTGACAGGATGTACGAAGGTCAGACTGGGATCAAAGATAGGACAGGTTCTGCAACGGGGTTTATTGTACAGAGCTGAGGAGAGGATACTGAAAGATTTTGGAGCAGGTCATCAGATGAACAGATGCAGGAGCCCCGGACAGCAAGAGCGCGTGGAAGAGAGCGTTTGGTATGGTATGGGTGGGAGCTGTTGAAATGGAGATACTGCATACTCTTAGTAGGTTTGATGTGAACACCTGTCTCAAGTCGATTGTCCTTGAACCAGACATCCACATGAAGGAAAGTTATGTGTTACTTCGAGAAGGACCAGGTGAACTTGACAGGAAAGGTGCAGTTGAGGTTTTGCAGAAATGTTTCCAGTGACTCTTGTCCGTGGGTCCAGATCAAGAAAATATCGTCGATATAACGAAGCCAGGTGAAAGGTTTGAGTGGTATGGAGTTGAGGTATTGGATCTCCAGGCTTCCCAAGAAAAGGTTGGCGTAGGAAGGGGCCATGCGAGTGCCCATGGCCGTGCCTTTGATTTGCAAGAAATTGTGGTTCTCAAAGGTGAAGTTGTTCATGATGAGGACAAACTGGACTAGCTGAAGCAAAAAAAGTGTGCTGGGTTTACGAGGACTGGGGCGTATGTCGAGAAAGTGTTCAAGGGCAGCGAGGCCATGGGTGTGGGGAATGTTGGTACACAGGGACGTCACGTCGACTGTAACTGAGATGGTGTCGGGTGGAAGAGGATCAGAGATAGAATGTATCATGGAAAGGAAGTGGTTGGTGTCCTTCATGTTTGAAAGGATAGCCTGGTCAAACGGTTGGAGATCGTGGTCAAGGAAGGTAGAGATTCTTTCAGTGGGAGAGCCAATACTGGAAACGATAGGTCTGCTGAGATTGTCAGGTTTATGGATTTTGGGAAGTATGTAAAATTTAGGGGTTCTGGGATTGTCAGGACAGAGTGTAGAGACAATGGAACGCAACAGCCTGTCATGGAGTCTATGCGCTTGTAGGTAGGTGCGAATCCTATCAAGAAAGGATTGGGTGGCATCTTTCTCGAGGGGATGGTAAAAGGTAGGATCGGAAAGTTGTTTGAGGGCTTTGGATTGGTAGTCCGAGTAATTCATGACTACCGTGGTGCTTCCCTTGTCAGCCAGGCAGATATTGATGGTTGGATCAGAACGAAGATTGGAGATTGCTCCTCGTTGTGCAGTGGTAAGGTTGTGATGTCAGTGAAGCCAGGGTTAGCAATTTGTTTGGAGAGGAAGGAAATGTACAGTTCAACAGGGTGCTTTGGAGGGAGAAGTGGGAGGGGTTTTTTTTCTAGAGGAAGGAAGGTATTTTTGGAGACTGGGATGAGTTTCGGTGTCAGAGGTTCTGGCCTGAGAGGTGTCAGGTTGAGTGGACCAGTGGTAGTGTCATCTGAGGTTACGGGCAAAGGTGAGGAAATCATTAAGTAGGTTGACTTGTTCAATATGGCGGGAAGGAGAGAAGGAAAGATCGTACGAAAGAATTTTGTGTTCGGTATCTGAAATTGTGCAGGAAGAAAGGTTGAGAACTGGCTGAGGTCGTTTAGAATTTTTTGGTTGTTTTAAGGTGGCGGGCTCACTTACGTGGTTACTTTTGAATCTCTGAGGGGCAGAGGTTAGGTTGCTACGGCAATTGCTAAGAGAGGTCGGGTGGGTCAGGACGACTAATTAAAGGGGGGTCAGTCAGAGTAGAGGGGGGAGTGGAGGATGAAGGGAGAGGGCAAGGAAGAGAGAGATGCCTTGAGAGAGGGCGGAAAGACAAAGTCGAGAAAGTTTATAAAGGTGTATGGATCTCAGGTTAAGCAAGAGACGGGTAGCATCAGTTAGGGTTTAGTATATGTTAGAGATGGTGGAGATGGTAAGGAAATCAGGATTTTGATGAGCGATTGAAGTTCTATGGAGAGTTCTAAGGCTTGCTGAAAGTGTAAAGAGTGCTAGGGTGGTTAGATTAACAGAGGTGTATCTGCAGAAGGAAAGAAGCTTGTGTTGGGTCGGATGGCGAGTAGTTAGCCCTTTAAATGTAAGTCCTAGGTGAAGACATAATTGCAGAAATTCAATATGTGAGAGAATGCGGGAAAACTTAAGTGTGATTGCGGAAAAGGGTAATCCAAAACAGAAGAGGATTGGAGAACATGATGCTGGTAAGTTGCCGAAAGTAAAGTAAAGCCGAGAAAGGGGGAGTGCAAAGAGTCAAGAAAAGCCGGGATGGGAGGTACAGAGAAGTCAATTACCTGAAATAGAAAACCAAAACAACTTAAGAAAAAAAAATAACTCAGAAGATGGTAAAAGGTAGATAAAAAGGATACCTACATTGGAGAATACTAAGACAGATGTACAGGAACTTCTCAAACACAATAAAAAAAGAGGCCACGTTTCGCAAAAGCGTTTTCACATGGTAGGAGAGAAAATGGATAGAGCTGAATGGCGGCGTAAAGTAATCTGGGACTCGGGGTAAGTGAACTTGATTGACGCCCGTTCACGAACACAATTCTGAGCGCACACTGCTACTGTTGACTGTATCTTATTATATTTTATTTCGATCCGGGCGGGAAAACTGGAAGCCGCACAATGGCTCACTTGCAAAGACAGAATTTTCTCGTTCTCTCGCGGTAATATATCCATGAGAATGGTTATTTAGGCTGTGGAGAGTCATGCTTATCAGCCATTACAGTGAAGCGCACAATCAAGAGCCCTGAGACGGCATAGCTTTTATGCCACCGATCACCATCGATGCGCTAAATTGATTAATCTTAACAAGCGATTACTCATTTGTGTCGGGGACCATCAGGGCCCTTCGGCAGGTGAGACCGGGGCGGGGGCACCGCCAGTCTTTCTTTACAACGCTATTGTGCACATAAAGACGTAATATACATATATACACCGGTTTATATGTACGTGTATACATATATACGTTGTGTTTTTGCGAAACGTTGTCGCTAATATTCGGTGTTCGTCTTCGTGTACACCTGTCTTTGTATCTTGTGACATAAGTATCTTTTTTACCTCTTTTACCGGTTCATACGTCATAAAAACGGCATTTACGTCTTAAGATGCACAGAGAGAAGTACACGAACATCACAAAAAAGCGACAACGTTTCGCAGAAGCGTTGATTGATGATGATTGATTTTGATTGAGTGTTGATTTCACATGATTGATTACTCTTCAAAATTAAAAGTGAACTCTTAAGAGAGAATTAATGTTTCATCAAAGATAAAGAAAGATATTTAAAATTATCGTAATAGACTGTCGTTATTATTTCTTTTTTTTTTAAATACTTCCGTGTTTTTTGTTTGTCTTGTTTGTTAAATTACTTCCGCTATTAATGTTATGTGATGTTTTGACAAAATCCTTTTGCAACATGTGTTGAACCATACAGTAATCCGTACTAAAGGAACTAAAATCGATATATATCATATTCAGCCGTTTTCTATCCACTGCTGGATGAAGCCCCTCCTCCCCCACCACCGCCACTTTTCTTTCCACATACCTCAAACTGATGCTATCCCCATCCATGTAGCTCCTGAAAAACGCTTGATTTCATCTACCCACCTTGCATTTGGACGTCGTCTCGGTCGTTTCTTTCCTCTAGGAATCCAATGTAGTAAATTTGTCGTCCATCTTCCATCTGTTCGTCTAGCAATGTGACCGGCTCATCTCCACTTCATCTTCTTCGCAGTCTTGATTGCATCTTCTACCTTTGTTTGTGCGTGAATCCATTCATTTGTCTTCCTGTCCCTCCTGGTTATTCCTAGCATGCATCTCTCCATTGCTCTTTGTGTGACTCTCAATCTTTGAGTCGTTTGCGCATTCAATGTCCCAAGTTACACAACCGTACATGATCACAGGTAAGACACATTGATTATAAACTTTACGCTTCAGACACATTGGAAGTTTGCTTTTGAAAATAAAGTGTAGTCTTCCAAACGAACTCCACGCCATTTTACATCTTCTATTTATTTCATCAGTCAACTTGGCATTCGATGGTTTGAGCTGGCCTAGGTAAACATACTCATCAACTATGCATGTTGTCTCTCAGTTAATCTTTATTTCCCTCTTTGCAGCATGTTGGTTGTACATTACTTTTGTTTCACTTAAATTCATTTTAAGGCCTATTTTCGAACTCTCGCTACTCAGTTCTTCCATTCTGGTTTGTAGTTCTGCACTTGAAGCAAACAGGACTATATCATCAGCGAACCGTAGGTGATGAAGATATTCGCCATTAATTTTAATTCCAACTTCATCCCAGTTTAAATTTGGGAACACTCTCTCCAGGACGGCAGAAAACAGTTTTGGAGAAATTGAATCTCCTTGCCTAACCCTTTTCTAACTTTAATTTTTTCACTTTCTTGATGTAGTCTAATGACAGATGTGGCAGTAATGTTTCGCAGTAGCTTGATGTATGCATTTTCGATACCTTGATGTTCAAGTGATTTAAGTACTGCTGACAAGGAGACCGAATCGAAAGCTTTTTCAAAATCTACGAATCCCAAACATAGTGGAAGTTCATATTCATTAGTCCTTTCCAAAACTTCATTCAATGTTTGTATGTGGTTCATTGTGCTAAATCCACGACGAAATCCGGCGTGTTCCCTTCCCTGGTTAAAATCCAAGTCCCGTTCAATACGATTCAAAATAACTTTGGTGAACATTTTGTATAGAACTGACAGTAAACTAATTGGTCTGTAGTTTTCGATGCGTTCTTTGTCCCCTTTCTTGTACAACAAAATTATAACAGCATTATTCCAACTTCTGGGTATTTCTCTCTTCCTCAGGCACATTGAGAATAATTTCGCAAGTTCCTCTTTCATCTTTTCACCTTCCCATTTAAATATCTCTGTTGTGAGTCCATCTTCTTCTGGTTACTTTCCGTTCTTCATCCCTCGAATTACTTTATCCACTTCTTCTTTCATTACGTCCGGGAGTTCTACACCATTTTCTTCTGAGTCTTCATTTCCTAGCTCTTCTTCGGAGTAGTACAATTCTCTGTAGAAATTTTCATATATTTTTATAATTTTTTCCTTATTTCGTGTTACGGTCCGGTCTGATCTCTTAACTGCAATTATTTGCTTTTTCCCTATCATGAGCTGCTGTTTGGGTTTCTTCAGGCTCTTGTTTTCCTCGATTGTATTTCTAACAAGATTTTTGTTATATCTTCGTACATCCTCTCTTATTTTCTTCCTTACGGTTTTATTTAGTTCTATATACTCAATCCTTTTTATAAAATTTTCCTCTTCTTTCATTTCCCTTCTTTTCTTCATCAAGAGTTTAGTTTCTTCTGAGATTTTGCTCTCTTTTTTCTTTCTGGTACCTGCTATCTCCTTGGCTGTTTCTCTTATTATCTTAGTCAGTATTTTATTTCTGCTATCGATGTCTTCTTCATCCTCTAACTCTTCCAAGGCCCTGAATCTGTTACTTTAATCTATCTCGAGTGTCTGTTTTTCCCTAGATTTTCCAGATCTAAAACTGGTGTTTTTCCTCTGATAACCTTCTTTGTCTTAAGTCTAGTATTTAGTTTCAGCTTACATCTTACCATCCTATGATCACTCGAGATTTGGAAACTGTTCAGAACAGACACATCTTGCAGAATTTCCCTGTTATTCGTTAAAACGTAGTCTATTTCGTTTTTGGTCCCATTTGGGCCTTTCCATGTCCACTTCCTATGGGGCGACTTCTTGAAAAATGTATTGGAAATGAACAGTCTGTTGGCTTCTGAGAATTCCACTAACTTCTCTCCTCTCTTGTATCTTTTTCGAAATCCAAAGTTTCCCACTTTCGTGTCACTGCTCTGCTTGGCTCCTACTTTCGCATTGAAGTCTCCCATTACATTTTTGTAATGCGATTTGCTACTATCCAAAATCTTCTGTATCTCTTCGTATAGGTCTTCGATTTCTTCCTCCGGATGTGAAGTTGTTGGAGCATACACTTGTATAATTTCCATACTGTATCTCTTGTTTATCTTTATTACCACCCGTGCGATTCTCTCTGAAATTCCTTCAATTTCTGTGATCCGTGTCTTCAGGTCTTTATTAATTATAAAGCCAACGCCTGTCGGTTTTCCAGTTTCTGTTCCTTTGAAGTAGAACGTGTGCCCTGACGGTAGTTCCAACTGTTCTTCATTCTTCCTCCACACTTCTGATAGTCCTATGATGTCCCACTTAATCCTCTTAAGTTCATTCTGCAGTTCTTCTAATTTGTCCTCTCCTGAAAGTGACTGACAGTTCAGAGTCGCTACGTACAGGTCCTTTCGAGTAGTCGTGTCGGTGTCCTGGCAGTCTAGTCCAAACCCGGGCATTTTGACCCTCTGACTTCCTGCAGGACTGACCGCTGCCATTGCCAGCTGCATTCCGTCCTCCGGTCAATGAGGTCCTGTGAGGTTGTTTCCTTACTTGTATCATCATGTGATAAGAAAGAAGGGGTGCATACATTTAACTCACCACGCTGTTTTCCAAGGCCGGTTACTAAGGCAGTTGCTTGGGTACTAACAGGATCCACGACGTAAACATATGGCTTGGACATTAGGCGCCTATCCCGATCGGTTTCCTTAAGCCTTAGCAAGGGGAATTAAAGGGTCTCCTCCCAGTTAGTGGCGGAAGCCTTTTAGGGCAACAGTCCCGGTTTAACCTCGGTTTTCCGGCCATATATATAATAATAATAATAAATCACAGCTATATTCAATCCACTAGTAGATGAGACCTCTCCCCAAAGGGAAGAGTTGGTCTACTGCTCCCACGCTGACCAGACAGGTTGGAAGAGGAGAGCCGAAGCTCTCACTGTGATCGCCACTGTCTTTTGTTTACAGCAGCTCCCCAATTGTCCCCACGATGCTGGGTCAACACCGACATTTTTGACTGGTTATAAGATTAATATGTTTTCAGGATATAATAAAAAGATTGATTGCTTTTGAAATAAAAAAAAAAACCTAAGATTCATATATCTTCCGAAGATTCTCACACAATAGCTTCCTTATTAATAGAAATCTTCATTGTGGCATAGAACAAGGAGTACACAAGTGGAAATGGAAATTTAATTGAAAATGATCGTGATAGTTTCGGATTGACTTCTTTAGCACGAATATGTGATTAGATTAGATTGGGACGATGACAAGGTGTCACGACGACAAGGTGTCACGACGACAAGGTGTCACGACGACAAGGTGTCACGACGACAAGTTATACCACATTTTGTGGGTCAACTTGTCGTCGTGACACCTTGTCGCCAGCGAACCAAAATAAAAGTGGCATAACCTGTCGGGTGCAGTCCCGACAAGTTGTACCTCTTCAGGAATGTGGGCCAACTTGTCGTCGTGACACCTTGTCGCCAGCGAACCAAAATAAAAGTGGTATAACTTGTCGGGTGCGGTCCCGACAAGTTGTACCTCTTCAAGAATGTGGGTCAACTTGTCGTCGTGATACCTTGGCGCAAGCGAACCAAAATGAAAGTGATACAACTTGACGCCAGTGAACCAAGCATTGCGGTACAACTTGTCGTCGTGACACCTTGTCGTCGTGATAACTTGTCGTCGTGACACCTAGTCGCGGTCCCATTAGATTTCTTGATCTCAATGTTTATATTCACGAATAACCACTGTTCTTGTGACTCAATATTTGCGATCATAAAATATAACCACTTCACTAGGAAAATGATCTTCACGATTGTATGAATTCTCATCATGTGAATTAAATTTTAAAACAGCGCACTTTAACACACGGTGAATAATAGTATGAATTCTCATGTGAAGCGTTCGTTTCATACGATTATAATTCCACATTCAATAGTTCAAATGGAGCAAACGTTTTATGTTTTTGCAAAAGAAATTTCTTTTTGCTCGTTGAAAATTCATGACAACTCTTATGAATGATTATTAGGGAGCGGAACTTTATGTGCTAAAAAAGTCAGAAAAATTTATTTCTTTATTTATGTGCCATAAAATTTTGAAAATATGTGATAAAACCAGAAAAAATATGTGATAAAAATAAAAATATTTCGTAACAGAAACTTAAATATTATATGTATTGTAAACATCTTAAAAGTCAGTTTTAAAATGCTTACTTCTTAGCGAACTATTCTTTGGAAGCGTTGCAGTGGACCACCATAGTTTTCTTCAAGTTTTCCATTGTAAATTTGTGACGATTATTTCTAAAAAAAAAAGAGCATCTTATATTGCGAGAAAGATCTCTCCACGTCACAAGAAACAATTCTCGCATATTTGAAACACGATATTTCACTAACACTGAAATTGACCACATCTTCCTCCACTTCCCCTTCCAAAACACGTGCAATTTTACACAATGTTTGAAAACCTTTTTTTTTTTTTTCTCCAAAAATGTCTGTAAATTTAGACATTAGCACTTGTCCGTTAACTCCAGTAAGTTCTTTCAGTTTCGTTTCTACTATGTGGATTTCACCCACTGAAGCTGACAGAGTGTTCGATGACGATTTAAGCTTTTACATACGAGAAAGAAAGGACAGGTTTGTTGAAATGAATGCTAACTCGAGTTTTACGGAGGGATCTTTTAACAGTTCTTGCAGAATTTCTATAGACGATGCTTCGTCTTTGTCGAGATCATTTACGACAGATACGAATTGTTCAAAGTTCTGGGCATAATACTCAAGGGCAGGGACGGATTAACGCACAGGCACAGTAGGCACGTGCCTAGGGCGTCAGCACTGAAGGGGCGCCCAAGAAAATTATGTTTAAAAAATCAGTTTTCGAGAGAAGATCGATCTTTGTTTACAAGAATAACCTGATAGATTTATTTTATGATTTTAGGATGAGGCACTAATCTAATATTGCACTTGCACTTTATTCTTTCAAAATCTGTGAAATTTTGATGCAAGAAGCGCCCCGATTTCAACTCCTAAAGCACCCTCCTGTGTATGCACATCATTTCCGCTTCCTCTCTATTCTTTACCAGATTGGAAAAGAAAACTAAACAGGGGACGCGCTGTCGACTTCGAATGTTCAATGGAAGAGGCAGGCACCGCTGGTCACGCCGCAAGTTTAACCGTCACGTGACCTTTCTCGCCTCGCCCTGACTGATACGCTGTCATTGTTTACAAGTTGATTTGCCAATTGCCATGCATTTGCGTCTCAGTGTCTGTGAGCGAATGATAGACAAAGGTGAAGTGAACCTTGAAGTGGATAGTGTTAACTTTCTGTTTGTGATCATTTTATTAATCGTTTTATTTTATTTTATGGTGGCCACGATTAGTAGATTCGTTTAGTGATATAATAATGAGTGTTAATAAAAAACCAAGTGGGACTGAGTTTCGGAAACGGGCAGCTAAAAGACAGCTCGAGGATGAAAATCTACTTAAAAACGTTACTAAGTTGAGTAATTTTTTTTACTGTTGTTTGTCAACCTACACAATCCGGAACAGTAACACAGAAAAGTTTTGATATTGAGACCCTTGGTCAACCATCAGTGTCTGATATAGACAGTCAAGAGGGGACTCAAGACAGATTGATTCGGACACATGAGAAGCCCAACAGTGAAGGTGACATCACAAAACAAAGATCAAAGCCAAGACGATTTGGCGCTAATGGACCAAGCTACTCGGAACAGCCAAGATGAACTGCGGGTAAGAAAAGTAATTCATTCTATTAACTATATGATAGCACGTAAGGAATAAATTTAGAGGCTGAGGCTGCTACAATGTAATAGTGCCGGAAATTCACTGGGGTTTTTTTTTTGTTTGTTTTTTTATACTTGGGGAAGCCAGCGAATGTTTTTCTCTGCGCATTGCGGGGAAAAACTCGTAAGGTGTATGCATATTTTCCCTATAGAACTATGGATTGCAATAATAATAATCGAAAAGTCCAACCACTGTAAAGTGAGGAAATAAAAATCTTTTTCAGCGGAGGGTGCGGAGAGCGGAGGAATTCGAACTCTCCACTGCTACGCGTGAAGGCGATTTGCAGTTGATTTCCATTGTTGACAACATCGATAACAGCCTTTGTTGACCATATTTCCGCAAGAATTACTTGCGATTCAGACTGCGCAATGAAAAACTTTCAGCTCTTAGTAAAATGTGTATAGAAAGCGAACTATTAAGAAAGATAATTTTGAACCAGTTGTTAGTTTATTTGCAAACGCTAAAGCCAGAAGGAAGTGTTTTACTGTGTAATGATTTCTTACTACTTAAAATACCTGTTGACGTTATAAATGATTGTTTTGTGTCGTGTAATAAACGGAGTTTTTTATATACCAGTATTTATACATTTTAAAGATAGGTTTTGCAGGGTTGCAGGTGTTCTCCTGTTTCATGAGAAGTGCATAGGTGTATGCTGGGGGGGAGGCTTACGTCACAGTGCCTATGGGCGCCAGAACCCTTAATCCGTCACTGCTCAAGGGCATCCAACCAAGTGCCTCATCACGTAACTACAGGAGCGGGTGGAAGAGGAATCCCAGGGCATTTTTGATTAAAAATGTCTATTCTTTTAGGTGACTTGATAAAAACTTTCTTTCCATTTGAAACTAGTTTATCGACCTTGGGATAAAGAACGCTTATCTTTTCACATAGTCTATCGTATAAGCCACACAGGTAGCATTCACCATTTTGGGGTAGCTAAGGGCAAGACCTACTGCAGCTTTTTTTCATGTAAGCTGCAGCATCTGTAACAAGAAGAAGAACATTGTCAAATGTTATGCCTTCTGGCCACAATAGCTGCATTGCTTCGTTGAAAAGCCTTGCTATCGTTACATGTGTAGCAGCAGATAGCTCTTTACACACTAGCAAAGAATTTTTCGTCATCATTACGAAGCACTGATACAATCACGTTTCCCACTATTCTACCACTGGAGTCTGTAGTTTCGTCCACACATACCCAAATATTTTGATGCGCACATTCCGAGCGAATATGTTGTAAAGTTTGCTCGTAACTCCTGTGCAAGATAAGTTTTTTCGCAATGTTGATTCGTCAGGCGGTTTGAAGTTCGTATATTTCACGAGAATATCTGCACCTCGTCATTATTTTGAACAGTGGAATATCTGCGGATACACAAGTCTATTGAAAAAGCGGACAATTTTGACGGTTCACCAGAACTAGACGCAATTGGTTGACCGATAAATGCCTGTCTCTTGCTCAAACGTGAAGCAGCAGCAATTTTGCTTCTTGCTCTCCAAATGTTGCGTAATTTGTGAACGTTGGTCAGCCGCGACAGATTTACCACACCGTTGGCAAAATAGCACTTTGCCATCAGTAGAAAACACATCCTTCTATTCGTCACAGAACTTCTGCAAACGAGATGAAACACTTGCCTTTCTTTTAGGCATTTTATAGTACGAGAAAACACACACACACACACACACTGTGCTGAACGAAGCACCACTCAGAACACAATAAACGAAAAGACACGTCGTGGATTCAAAACCCTGCAATGGTTGTAACTGGCTTTGTTTCTGGGTAGAATTTCCCACAACAGGACCTTCAAACCTGACACACTCGATATAGAAAGAGGTGTGGGAGAATAAGCATTTTTTTTCTTTCGAAGATTTCGATGTAGCAGGCCTCAATGAGCGATTTTCATAGACCATACAGCTTCTGTTTATTTGCGTATAGATTATGTCACTTGTTGGTATTCACGATATACATGGAAATGTTGAATGATAAGAGGACAACTATGTACTATCATGGCCAAAATTATGTTCACATGACTTTGTTATACAGGATTATTATCTAAGCCTACAAGATAGGCCATCCAACTAACGTTGAGTCGGCGGTGTGTGATTCTGAGAGAGTGTGAGTGAGCGAGCAAGGGTTGGAATTTTCTTTTCTTTAACAGAAAACATTATCACCTGTCCTGGGTTCTGAAAAATATATTTATCATTTCTTGTAGTATGTAACAAGTAATGAAAAACTTAAGAGAGTCCCATTTCAAACAATAAAATAAGAAACCTAACACCATTTTTATTTTAGATGGGCCACTAGTTGAAGGGTACTGAAAAGTTTAATTCAAATTGTCCAATAGAAAAGATCCTTACCGAATATGGAGAAACAAAAATGAATTTTAAAACCCATGGTTTCTTTCTTTTTTCTTTCTTAATGAAGTCCATAGAACACTAACGTTATGCATGAAAGACAAGAGAAAAGGTCTGTTTCTATCAGTTCTTAAAAATAGGGCACGATGCACGATATTTATGCTTGATAATTTCTGATATTATGTTGTTATTTACGTTATTTTGTATCGGCGTGCCTATGATATTGTGTGTGCGTGCATGTGATAAACATCGAAACGAGTATGCTTTCTTCCGAGCACCGTACCTTACTTGGTAGAACGTTGGTTTCGTATTCGGGAGGACCAGCGGCTGACTGTCCTGACTTAGGTTTTCCCAGTGTTTTTTACTCAGTCACGCCAGGCACATACCCGGCTCATCAAAAGTATTGCGACAGCGAACGCCGTGCAGCTAGGTAACCCAAATGGCACCTTCTTATCCCATAATCGTTCCTAGTAAACAGACCCCCTCTTTCTCCTTCCTTCGTCTCGCCCATACTAAAATCAGCAAACATCATGAACACGTTTTTTTAAATAGACATGTATTAGTATCGATAAAATGAAAGCGAGACGAATCAATATACATAAGTTGATCAAGGGAGAAATTTAAACATACAATGAAACATTGAAACCGATCGATGTCTGTAAGACCGAGGCAGAGAAATGAGAGAGAGAGTGAGAAAGAGAGAAGGGGGAAATAGAAGAAGAAGAAGTACAGATAAAAAATATGGAATTTAAACGTAGTAAAAAATATTAAGTTCAGTTCCCACAAATCAAATCTAACAGCAAGAGAGAAGTGAATTTATATTTTTGCAGGGTTATTCGAATATATAAAGGGTGCTTCAAAAATTCATTAAGTCACTTTCAAAATGGAGACCAAACTTGGTGGTCAGATTAAATACTTATGATTTCCAGTGAAACTCCAGAGTTTTGATACACATCTAGGATAATGTCAAATGTGTAACACACATTGTTTGTTTGCACGGAGTTAGTCTGCAAATTCGGTGGGGTTTATTAAACATACTGGTTTGGAATACTTTGTAATCAAGGATGCTGCCAGGATTTTCAGATTGGGGGCGTAAAGTCAAAATTGGGAGGGTGGACGTAGAGTTTTGCACAGTTTCTATCAACTTTTGTCCGCAATATGTTAAAGTTGGGGGTAGTCTCGAGGTTTTCCTCTGACATCCCCTACAGGGGCCGGGGTCTAGCGGAATCACTGATTGTAAAAAAAACAGTAGATACTGTAGGCAATGCTGACCCATTGATTCGATTTGTACTTGATAACCAGTAGGATGAAGGAGAGATTTTAATTATTTCATTCCGTTTGAACAATGTTTCTTTAAGGGGTTACCAGGACCGGAGATGTGACCCCGAGAACAAGAAAAATACGACGCCGAAATTCCCAGTTAAATAGGGTTTCCAGACCGGGTCAATCGGGTTACCGGGGTCACTTATGTTTGGGTCAGGCCCTATCACCGGGTCATCGAAAGTGGCCCGAAATTGGCTCTGGAAGACGCACAAAAGGAGAGAGTGTGTGTAAAGTAAGAGAAAAATAAAGATAAATAGATAGAGAGAAGAAGAAGAGAGAGACGCAGCAAAGATACGATAACAATACAGCAACAAAGAGAGGAAGAGAAAGAGACCAATGAAAAACATGAAAATTACATTATCATTATGCTAAACAGCACACGCACTGTTTACTCGGATTCTGACCAGTGATGCTTCGTAGGTTCTCCATAACCCGGAGATAAATCTGTTTGAATACTTCAGTGTATGCGAAAAAGAAACTGGCTGGTGGGGAATCGAACCCAGGTTTTCAAATTAGAAGTCCCGCACG
Source organism: Lepisma saccharinum (assembly GCA_022664845.1). NCBI lineage: Eukaryota > Metazoa > Arthropoda > Insecta > Zygentoma > Lepismatidae > Lepisma > Lepisma saccharinum. The sequence continues at coordinate 1,363 of JAGDQP010037000.1, read as the reverse complement.
CTAGCGATGTAAAAAAATCTTTGGCTTGAACAGGATTTGAACCCATGCTAGTTTGCTTTCAGACTGCAATGTCCAGCGCGTTTCCCCTACTCCATTTTGCCAACGAGCTCAACACCTATGAATAACCAAGTTCAAATGCGAGGAAAATGTAAAATTGAGTATATGTGTTTCATTTTGTCTGTATGTACTGTGTTGCAAGTAAACACATGTGTATGTATGTCCTTTTTGTCATGTCAAATTATGAAATGAATATATTATGGCAGTTTTACGAACAAACCCAGCTTAGGATAAGTATTGCCACATTAAGATACGATCATTTATTGATGTCTATTTTAACTAAACCAGCCTGAACGAATCTAACATCACCAAAAGAAAACTGTCATTAGCAAATCTAGAAGTTAAAACTTCAATTAAAAGTTCTAATACACTTCGTGCAACGTGATAAGTTCAACGTAACACAAATTTTAACTTTTAACAGATTGTATTGTAAATATAATATCGCGCAATCTGAGCATATTTTGATTTAACCAGTTTCAAAATATCCTGTTCAATTTTTGTGATACATTTTCAGTCACAAGTTAGGCACGCATCGTCCCCATGCCTGGCGCTCTACGGTGCACTCAGCCTCCTATCAAACTGAGTACCAGAGTGCTCTTAGTACTCCTGGGCACCTTGGGAAGGTAAAGTCAGTCGAGCGTGGGACTGACCACTCCACCGCACTTCGTACCGTAGGTCGAGATGTGGAGCGCTACCTCCACATCCCCATGCGCCGTTCACGGCACGTGCGAATCGCACAGAGGATAGCTTTATCTTTATCGTTATTAATTCGTGTAATTGAGAAACAGACAGGTAAAAGCGAAAATTTTCCTGATATTTCCATGAAATTTGCTACAATTGCTCACAAAACCGGATTTGGAATTCCGAAAAAAAAATGGTTTAATTAGTGAAGATGTATCTCAGCGACCCCATAAACAGAGTACCGATAGGTAATAATATGTCAGATAGTTTCAAGATTCACAACGGATTGAAACAAGGCGATGCCTTAACACCTCTAGTGTTAAACTTTGCGTTAGAATATGCGATTTTAAAATTTAAAGGGGACTAAAAGGGGCTCTCATTGAATAGTTTGAATCAACTGTTTGTATACGCAGATGATGTAGGTTTAATAGGGGACGATATTGATGCACTACAAAACAACACCGATGTCTTAGTAAAAGTGTGCGATAAGATAGGTCTACAGGTAAACATAGATAACACAAAATACATGATAATAAGCCAAAACACAGGGAATGAAGGAGATAAAAACATAAGAATTAGTTTCTATTCAGTCCAAAAACTTCTAACATCGCGATTAATATCAAGG
>JAGDQP010036999.1:0-14699 GCA_022664845.1 Lepisma saccharinum | reverse complement strand
AAATTACCTGCATCAGAAAATACATTGCATTTTGTAGATATATTACAAGCCAAGATATATAATTTCAGGAATCATCTATCATCTTTATTTGAAACTATTGAAACGCTGTATACCCTGGTTACATCATGTGCTACTATCTTGTAAAAAATAAAGTAATTTGTTATACGCAAGTCAAATTCTTGTATATCAGGTCAAGTTGTTTCTCTGAAAGCACTGTTATAAGCAGGGCTGCCGAGTCGGTACACAGAAGCTTCAACTTCAACTCTCCTAAATTTTTAATACCACCGACTCCGACCCTTATAAAATTTGCAATATATATTTCTACATTAACTGATAGATGCAATGTATAATGCATTTAATCACTGTGAAGGAGAATTGTCAGGCTATTTTTAGGAACTTGCTAAGCAATTATTCAGCTTGTTATTAGAAATTTCATACTGACTTAGAAAATGATATAACTAAACATATCACATCGTGCCTTGAACGCACGATTATTATAATGTAAATGTAAATATTTTTTTATATATTTACTTAAACTATATATATTTTAAATACAGCATGTGGTAGCCATTTTACACTAACAAATAACAGAAAAATAAGAACAGAAATACTATAATATGAACAAAAACAAGTATGGTAGATATAATATTAATATTAAGAGAAGTCTCTTTCGCAAAATATCATAAAGGTAGTCAGGACGGTAAAAGCCGGAAGGGATAGTCAGTGGGTGATAATGCGTGGGAAGTTAAAAACGATTTCTTTTCTAAAGATAACCTAATCTTGGAGTTTTGATTTAAAAACAGTTGTTGTACCTGTTATTAGCTATCGGAATATGTAACTCAAACACGGGGAGAATATGATTTAACACAATTTTTAGAGGAATCAAAGGTTACGACGGGCAGGAACATAATTTAATTTAAGGTAGGGAAGAGTGTAGGTTTTTGCACAGAAAGTCATTCTCTGTGTTTTTTGACAGGGTTTAATATAACCTTAAATGATAACAATAATGGACTTAATCGATCTTTGAAATTGGAAATACATAACTGCATTTTTATTATCCATAATAGGTAAACAACTAACCGCTACAGTTTATATAACTGCCTCACGAGGTGTCTTCTCCGTACGTGAATGCACATACTTTTAAGCAATGATAAACTTAGAACCCAAAAGTAACTTATTCCTCTAATACCACTAAGGTATGCAACCTTAATTTTTAATGAATTATGTTACGTTTTCCATTTAGTAGGAGTCGGTAAGTTTTTGACGATTCCGACTCCAGGAAGGCAATAATTGCTTTCGACACCACAGCCCTGGTTATAAGTATTACAGTTCGGTTTGGATTAGTCACGAAATGAAATATTTGCGGAAAGAATTTGTTACCTACTCACAAATCCCGGTCACGACACTGAGACTTTTCTCGCAGTGTTCCCATGCCTGAAACTCTGAGATGCGCTCAACCTCCTATCAAATTGAGTACCAGAGTGACCTTGATACTCCTCCTGCGAAGGTAAAGGCGGTCGAACGTGGGACTGACCACCTCATCTCACTTTGTACCGTAGGTCCCACGCTCGACCGCCTTTACTTTCGCAGGAGGAGTATCACGGTCACTCTGGTACTCAATTTGATAGGAGGCTGAGTGCATCTCAGAGTTTCAGGCATGGGAACACTTCGAGAAAAGTCTCCAGCGTCCTGGTCGAGATATGTCTAAAAATCATAAAAATTCAATTTCAAACCACGAATCAGGAAATGGGCCCCGTCTACAATAAACATCCATTATCCACATTTTTTTTTTGGTTACGGTAGGTTCACAAGGCTCGTGTGCGTGCATGATCTTCAAGTGTGTCACTTCCATGAACACAAAACTAACGGGACATCAGCTTGCGGGGAGGAAAAAGTGGAAGCATGATGCTGTAAATTTAGATGTGATAAAGGTCTACCTTTACGACTGTGTTAGCATTTGGACATAAACAAACGAGAGTGCCAAGTAAAAAAGGCCTAGCTTCGTACACCAATACAAAGAAAATTAAGGATATGCAGAGTTGCCAAAATGCTAAGGTCAATCATACATCCTATCAACTGAGTGTTCTGACGCTTCTCAACAGAAAAAGAAACTTCGGCAACATAAAGAGGGTAATACGATCAGTTGAAATCCACCATCCTAAACAAGGTTTCTGAGTCACGCCGCTATATCATTCTCCCTTATTCTGCCCGTGAATATGCGCCGATTCGTCCTTTCAGTAACATACTCTATAAAGCTCACACACCAGTCTCATGAATTTCTGTGGTTTCTGAATGCTGGAAATAACATGTCAAAAGCGAATGTAGGCGGCTTATACGAAGGATGCCAGAACTAGTTTCCTGCCATTGAAATCCGGGTCCACATTGAACACAATAGATAGCAAATTTTAGGGATATATCGGTATCGGTGATATCGGCCACTTTTTGGAGTATCGGTATCGGCAAATGGACACCGATACATTTTCCGAATTATTTTTAATTTGTTTACTATTAACAATAGTGACACTCATCTTTCATGGGTCTCTTTAGACTTAAAATTCGTTTAAATGATTATCGATGGTATAATCGATTTCTTTATGCCTTTGATTTGCACTACTCAAATGATATTTTTTAGTCCGTCCATGCCAAAATAGTAGCTCGTGTTAGCAAGAATAATAAGTAACTGAAGGAAAGCCAAAGGTAACTTCAGTCAGGAAGGCACACCCGGGATTCGAATTTCGGATCTCAAACAAGTCAGAGGTATCGATTAAGAACAAAATGCTTTGCAAGTGAACCACTCTACGGCCTACGCTCACTTTGTCACCATATAGTCTTTAGTCTTTACTTACGTATTAGAAAATGTAACGGTGTTCCCTGTACAATGCGCACGCGCTCCACATATTCTCGACCTATGGCATAAGGTGAAGTGTGTGGTCACTGGTCACATATTTTTGTCAGTGAAATTTTGGCTTTATATCTATGGTCACTGACTCACTCATCCATATAAAATCACAGGCCAAACTACTGTAGCTAGAAACACCAAATTTGGTATGAAGGTGTAGGACCACGAGTAGGTAAAGGGAAAAATCCGAAATTTTGAAAAAGTCGCCATCTTGGATCCAACATGGCCGCCAAACCATTTGTTGTATAGAATAGAGCTTAAACGGCTGAGGCTACTGAAATGAAATTTTGTACGAATGTACATTATTGCTAGTAGGTTACGAAAATGTTTTCAATTTTTTTAAAAGTCGCCATCTTGGATATAAAATGGCGTACGTTAAAAATGCATTTCCACACCGTTTGAGGTAGAGATACGAAATTTGGTATGAAGGTGTACTTTGACGAGTATTTTAGGAAAATATTACAAAATATTGAAAAACTTGCCATCTTGGATCCAAAATGGCCGCCAAACCTATTGTTGTATAGAGACCCTAAACCGTTGGGGCTACAGAGGTGAAATTTGGTATAAACGTACATTATCGCTATTAGGTTACGAAAATGTTGCATGATGTATCTAAAGACGCCATCTTGAATCCAACGTGGCGGATCTAAAATGCATTTTCCACACTGTTTGAGCTAGAGATACGAAATTTGGCATATATTTGCATTATGACGAGTATTTTAGAAAAAAAATTGGAAAAGTCGCCATGTTAGATCCAAAATGACCCAACAAAAATTCATTTTCGACACCGTTTTGAGTTAGAGAAATGAATCTTTATTTGAAGGTGTACCTTCACGAGTAAGTCAAGACAATATAAGAAAACGTTAAAAACGTCACCATCTTTAATCCAAAATGGCCGCCCGAAAACCCATTTTCTAAACCATCAAGGCTAGACAAACGAAATTTGGATGATGGTGTACCATGACGAGTAGGTCACAACAATAGTGAAAAAGGTCCATGTGGGGGCGCAGCCTCCCGGTAGGTTATATTTTTGTATCATGAAGGCGCAGTCCGCCAGCCACTGATTACGAAAAAGGGGGCGCAGCCCCACAAACCTTGAAGCTGGGAGCGAAGCAATGCGAGTCTAATATATATTATTGCAATGTTCATAAATTCATTATTTTGAAAAAGTCTTATATAGTCTTTTTTTTTTTCTTCAAAAAGTATCGGTATCGGCCTCTTCAGTATCGGTGGAAAAGTGGTATCGGTACATCCTTAGCAAATTTGAGAATTATGTTGAGGATTCATGGAGTTCAAAAGCGTTAAGATAGGAGAGAATCAACACTCCGCATTTGAACGCCTTCTGACGTCAATCCATAAAAGTGCGCTGCAAACTTTACGCACACTAAATGTAATGTTCTTTGATATCAACGATCCACTTTTTATCTGTGGGATTCAGAGTCCTAAAAATATTAGGGACTGGCACACAGGAATGCCTATTCATTCATTTTATTATTATTTTTAAGTAGCTTCTTTCCAATTCCTGTAATCTAATATTCTGAAAATCCTCTAAAGTTCAATTTCTCTTTTGGTGTCTGTTTTCCTGTAAGAAGCCAACTCTATATATATATATATATATTTTTTTTTAAGATACACCACGCTCACATCCACTACAAATTTACCCCAACCAACTCAGAAAATCACCAACGAAAAAAAGCAGAAGGACCTACGAACCACAAAGAAACGAAAACATATGCTAAAGCATTTGGATATTTTAACCTAAAGTCAGAAACACAAAATACACTGGCGCAGTTTGACGCAAGAGTTTTGTTGCCCCTGACTGTTGTTCCTCCAGCTTTGAATAGAATGTATTTTAATTGCGAATTTTAAATGAAGAACTAGGAAGAGAAAAGGGAGAGAAAAATGATGTAGAAGTTCCAGACAAATCGTATACAAAGACAAAAGGAAAGTAGTTCGAGAGTTGCAAGAGAAAGTTGTCATAGTATAAAGCCTTTTGGAATAAAAGAACACGTGACCCTAGTGATGATAAACATCATATGTGAAGCACAGATTGCAGTGTTCCAAACTGTGAATCTTTGTCTAAATATCAATTTTTAGCAAAATGAAAGAGTTATTGTAAGACTATAATAAATCCGGGTTTGATTCCCGGTGGGAGAAGTTGAAACAATTTTACCTTCTTTTCGTATTTTTAATCGAGTGCGGGCCCTGGGATGAAGTTCCTTTCGACCACCTTTTTTTTTTTCTATCTAATAAATTTGTGGATTACCAGAAACGAAAGAAGAAAAAAATAACGCTGAAAAAGTCCCTCTTATACGTGAAATGGAATTGGGCTGGGAAGTTTTATTCTATATGCAATACGTAGGAAAAAAAGAGTGCTTTTCTTTAGTATACGGTATGCCGACATGATTAATACACTCCGTGCACCCGAACTTGGAATCTTCCATTTAAATGAGCCATTTTGGTTTCCGAATATCATTGATTTGCACCAAATTTTCCACGCGTCGTCAAACCAGCTTAAGAATTTAATCTGTACGGAATAAGTTTATCCGTTTTATGTTCTGAAAGTCACGTAAATAACAACATAATGGCCCTCTCCACTCCCAAGGAAACTGAAAACCCCAATTAAACAAACAAAAAAAAAAAAAAAACGCGTAGAAGGAAATAAAGATTCACGGAGAAACAATAGGTGTTATTTTTTTACATGAGAGCGGAAGACTGCTATATTTTGCTACCACAATATTTTAAGGATTGAATCATTCTGAAACATTTGCTGGAAATCCCCTTTATTAGGTAGATTTCGAAGAAAAATATACCTTGAGCCTGTATACAACTTACAAAACCAGACTCCTGGATTCTTTGAAATCCAACGGGAATTTTTAATTACAAGTTTTGTTCATAGCGTCACGTGTATTTCTGAAGTAGGTTGCGATGTGATGGAAAAACTGGATAAAATGAACAATATTCCAGATGAAAAAAAATCGTCAATAAAGTCATTTTTGGGAATTTGCGCGCAGTGGGTTCCGCATCAACTGACGGAGAGACAAAAGACTGAGTTTCGAGTCGATTATATTGCTGGCGGATCGCCATTTTAATTGCTTTGGATCAGAAATTTCGTTTGGGAGCTAATCCTTTCTCCATATACTAACCTTTGCACGAATATTCTTTGACAACGTTTCACCAGACAAATACCGGGATTTCACCTTCAACTTAAGTCCTAGCCGACACCTTTCAGCATCCTTCGTCATGTAAGCACTGTTTTGATTGCCAGCGGAGAGTTTTTATTTACCACATCATGCGTTCCCCAGTTCCCAATGTTTGTCAATTCAAACCGTGAAAGATCCAAAAGCCGATTTAACTGTAACATTTTAACAAAGGGAGCGAAGTGGCGGAATTATTATGCCTTATTTGAAAAAATAGGTCATCACTATAATAGCACTTTCTATAAATACTGTTCATGTTCCACTTCACTATGCCTGTGAGTCGGATAACTTGGAATTGGTAAAATACCTTGTGAATGAAAAGAATATGGATGTAAATGGTGAAGACAAATATGGTTCTACTTCTGCTCATTTTGCTGCTCAGACAGGAAAATTGGATATTTTAAAATATTTCTTAAATGAGAAAAAAGTCAATGTTGACACGCTTGACAAAGATGGACTTAATGTTATTCACATAGCATGAAGGATTTCTAAACACGGGATTCCTTTTTATGACACTTACAAACATAAAACTTCCTAGTTTCAGGGGGTCCGAGTTTGGCCATTCATGGGGGTCTGACTTAGGGCACCTTGTTCAAACGTATATACAAAACGGGGACTCCACAAGGTATCGATTAGAACACCTACTGGGGCAAATGATATTGATGATATATATATATATATATATATATATATATATATATATATATATATATATATATATATATATTTATTACATAGTTGTCCGGAACCGGGAAGGACGCAGAGAGCCCGTACATATATGTGGAAAGAAAAGGGGAGGCCTTCAACGAGAAAAAAACTGAAACATAAATGAAAGTTTTTAAGGCCTCTCTCAAAATTGAACTGAGCCTGCGCGGAAGGAAATGAATGAACTGTAAAATGTTACGATGTTGAGCTCGGATAGTTTCGACAATACTAAAGTTATTCAATGAAGTACTGAGTCACAATTGTCTCCGTCCTTCTCCTCCCCCATAAATTCTCTGTATCTCTTCTTTCTTTCTTCTACAGGCTGTTGTATTATTATTCGAAGCCCGCTCTTCCACATAATTTCGCGGCAAATGTTTACGGAAAAACAACAAAATTTGAGAGAGAGAGAGAGAGAGAGAGAGAGAGAGAGAAAGAAAGATAGATCGACTTTTTTCCTTTCTTTTTGCCTTGTGGCAGCTGTCCCCCATCCTCTTACTGCATGGCGAAAACGGGTGAAAAAGTATTAATTTCTTGTTCGGGAAAGTTCGGTACCCACACACTCTCCTTGCGTCGGAGGAGCAATCAGGAAGGGGGCATCGAAAAAGAAAGCAACCTTAAAGATGGGGCCAGCTATTCACTTTCTCACAAATAAAATCCATTCTTATATCAGCAGGAAACCCATCAAATATCACCAGGACTCCCATCAAATAGTTCATGAAATATCTTTGGAAATTAGATCGATTGCCGTTCTCCTAAAGAAATGGAATTAAAATGGTAAACGAAGAGAGCCCAGGAGAAGCGAGAGTGTCGTTTAAGCCACACACTCTTTTTTCCTTCATAATCTAATTTAATAAAAGGAAACACGCAGCAACAATTCTTTGAATTGCCATTGATGACCTCTGACAAAAAATGTTGAATAATATTTCGGGGCAGGGAATTTCCACCTTTCCATAAATTACCTGTCAACACTATTTAGAAGGGGGTTTCCCCTCATCCCCCGTTAATTTAATATTAAGCGAGATCTCCAGAAGGAACTGAGTGGGATTCATTCATTTATTTTGTTTCCAGCTATTTCGTTGTAAAAGAAAGGAAAAAAAAAGACAACAGAAAGAATAGTGACAGGGAAACTTGTCTTAAAGAACGAAACGAAAGCGATTATTATAAAAAAGAAAATTACTAAAATCACCGTTCCTGTATTACTGAAGGTGGATGGCCAGACAAAAAAAGAAGGATGACATGGAAGAGAGAAAACAAACACAAAGATTTTCATTAAGAAGCATCAACGGAATAAAGTAAAGATAATTATGAAAGGAACCCCATACGAAATGATAAGCGGGGTGAAAGGGAAAGGGCCAGACCTTGATTTCCTTTTATTAGTATTTATGTGTTCTACATATTTGGTAAACAAAAAGCATTTTCAACCAAAAAAATAGAAAACTAACTTTTGATACCAAATGGGAAAATAAGAAGAAAAGAAATTGATTCACAAGTATTTAAATTTGTTTACTTTCTATATGATCCTATTTCGCTTCCTTTCGGGACAAGGCACTTCTTGTGAAGAAAAACAATTGAGAATTCGCGATTTTTTTTTTTTACAAGTGATTTTGAAAAAAAAAATCAACAATTGCAACATTCTTCTTTATGACATTTACCGAGAATATTTCCCATTCTGCTAAAATAAGTAATAAAGATGGCGGATTGAAATGCTTTTTCTCAAACACCTTCCTAGCTCGACTTGTGATTCACAAGAAGAAGAAAGTTCCTCCAAGAAATTTTTGAAAGGCAGTGACAAAATTAAAGAAGAAGAACTTCTGCTAGGAGGGAGGGCTGGGTCATTGTTTTTTACAAGGAAAAGGATGCTAAAGAAAGGTACTTAAAATAATGAAAACTTTTCAATGCGGAAGGGAGGATACAAAATTTCTTAAAAAGAGAACAGATATTTCAGTATTGAATTATTTAGCACGCTTCTCTTTTTCCTTTTTAATTCCAAGGTAGGAAGGAAGCCTTCTACTGAAATGAGTTTTCCAACTTCCGAATTCCTCCCAAACCCTGTCTTTTTAGCTAGAAAATCGGAAGTGATAACAGAACAATTCTTAAAATTATCAGGAAATACTAATTTTCTAGTTTATTACATTTTCTCTCCATGTAACTCTTAATGGAGAAAACAGTAATCGGTCGTGTTGAGCAGACGAAAAGGATAAAAAGAAAAAACGAACGGAAAAGTCCTGAACATTTTTATTTCAAATTTTAAATTAAACTTTCCTTCCATTTGTCAGGGAATTTTAAAGAAAAAATAAGTTTCTCTTAAAGGGTCTCCAATTGTATGCTGTAGTAATTTATTTTTCGACGAAAAAGCACAGAAGTTCGGTGTAGTACTTTTAACGCAAATCGTGTAGTGTGATTTTCTTTAATTTTTGTTTCCTTTTGAAGGTTTTAAAAATATTTACTCTTTACTTTCACTCATTCATTTCCTTTCGAATCTATTTGTACAACTTTTCACGTCTTTCATCGATCCAATTCTCGATGAAAATTTTAATTTCGAGTTCAGTTTAATAAAATAAATTTTCTGACAAGACGAGTGCAAAATTTGAAAATTTACAGGAGCATTGACAATTTTTCACTTTTCTCAAACACCAGTTCCCGTTATAAAATTTGTACACGTACAAAAAGCTGTTAATTCCGACCCGCGCAAGGAAAGGCAAAAGTTCAAATTTGAGCAGGAGACAGAAAAGAAATACAAGAAATCTTAAAAATTATTGGGGAGAAAAATTTGTCTTGCCTCTGATGGAGAGCGCAAAATAACACTTGAAATATCGGATAATAAGTCAAGATAGAAAAAGTAAGCGGAGCAAATCAAATTTTTTTCTTCCTTTTTTGAAATGCATCTCCTGGCGACCCGAGCTTTCCTTTCTCTAAAAGCTTCGTTTTGGAATAAGATGTTTCTCAACACGTCGGTAGAACTCTCTCATTCAACAGACCTTAACCCAGCAAAAAAATCTCCAGAAATTTCATTATTACTATTCTCTGCAAGTAATTCTCTTTCAATGGCCTCATTAAAAGTGTCGAAATAAATAAATAATTAATTTATATAAAAAAATCATAATCACTTGCCGATAATTTTTTACATCCTAGTCATTTCTATGTAAATTTTTGAAAGCATTTTAATGGACATCAGAAAAGTTACACAAGGGCAGAAGAGAGTGGATTCAGTGTGTCAGGTGCGAAAAATGGCGATAAAATTAAGAGAAGGACAATAAGAAAGCTGATCTTATTAAAAAAAAAAAAAGACGAACAAATTGAAAGAATCGTTGCTGGGTGATTATTAATTTTGCCCGTCATCTAACTAAATTCACGGCAAAATTCAGCTTTCCGTCAGGTCAAAGCGTCTTCCTCCCCTACGCTGCATACCGCCGATATAGGGAAAAGTCTATTTTTTGGCTGAAGATGAGAGAAAGTGGATCTTTTTTATTGGTTGAGAGCATTTTCCAAGTATTGAGAAACTGATTGATTTCGAGCAGTCCTATCCTTTCGAGTTATTTGCCAAGATAACATACCCTGGATACAAAAAGCTTTCTCGGGGTCCTCCCGTTTCCTTTCACTTTTTTTTCATTTCATCGGAAGTTTTTTTCTTTTCTTTTTTTTTTTTTTAAAATATTTTTCCGTCGAAAAGATTTTTTGAAAGAATACAGAGCGTACTAAAACTTCTTTCCTCTAAAGCAAATTGCGCGGGGGAGCTCCGGGACGCTTCTACGTATTTAAATCAAAATTTTCGATTTAAATCAAGAGAGAAAAGGAACATGTTTTTCAATAGAAAAAGTAAAAACGAGGGAGTTGAATGCCCCAGCATTGTTTCTAGTGCGATGAGAAGTAACCTTAAAATATAAATTCTATTTTTGGTAAGAAAAGTAAAAGGATTCTTTGAACGAATCTTACATTGTTAATTTCCCTGACAACATTTTTCCTCTGATAAGCTTCTTTCTCTCTAGTCCACTATCCACCAGAAAGAAAAGAGAGGTTCTTTCGCCTAGTGTTTCGTCATGTTTTCATTGACTCATGGCGATTTGTGGTGAAAGTTGTACAGCGAATTACCGTTGAGAACATGTAATTATGTATGATACCGCCCTGGCAAAATCGCTTTGGAAAGAAGAAAATCAGATATATATATATATATGGGGGAACGGAAATTTAGAAAACTTTCGCTATTTCAGTTTACAAGATTTCTGCATTTCGATTGCCAAATTTTGCATTATTATACCAGATTTTACGATTTTAAAGTGGACTTTTAACACGTATTCGAGTCATACGGCATCTACACAACCAGATACGCAAGAATAATTCGAGATTTCCCCGATTTAAAGTAAATACATTCACTCCCATTGCACAACTGCACTATCTTCTCCACCAGCAACGCTTCACTTGTTTGTTTGCAAGCTGATCAGTAACGAGGTGATATATCGTTTATATGATGTTTACAAAACGCAGTTTCTCTTTTTAGCACACCCGTATACTTATGAGGAAGCTACACAGTTTACATACCTCCTGTCTGTATTTCCCCTATATTCCAGATCTCAGGAACAAGTCAGACAGACTTCTTCATGGTCTGAAAAGGATGGAGAAAAATGTAATTTTGACTAAAACTGGCAAGTCCTTTTCATTTGCTTGGAGCTTTCTCCATTCCGCTTATGTATTTATATGCGGAAGCTAGTCTGTATGCCTGTACACCCCGCGCCCCTTAGATCTCAGGAAATACAAGTTAGACAGAAATGATTTATACCTCATCGATTAAAAGTCTGAAGAAAACCAACCATGACGTTGACTTTATTTTAGGGGGTTAGTTCTTAAAGGAGCATTTGATGTTATACGGGGGCGCTTTGGTTTTATCTATAAAACAATTTCCTTGTTTGTTTTCAAATGTTACCATAAGTAACAATTCGTTTCATACTAAAGTAAATATTTTAGGGAATCTGTCGTATGATATTACTGCAGATCAGATTCGATACTCATTATAATGTACTTTTACTTATGTATGGCACTGCGCATATCTTACTAACTTCTTCTTTCTCTCCGTCTTTTCCCACCTACGTGAGGATCGACGTTTCTGATGAGTCATCTCCACAAAGCCTTGTCCTGAACTTCTTCCCCTGACATACCTTCCTCCTCGAGACCATTCTTAACTTTATCCATCCATTTCCTCCATGGCCTCCCTCTACCTCTCTTGCCCTCCACTTCCATTACTCTTCTGATCAGTCATTTGTTCTCCTCATTACATGTCCATACCACTGCAGTGTTCTTTCTTGTATCTTCTTAGATATCTCTACAACCTTGGATGTTCCTCTTACTTTAACATTTCTCACTCTGTAACATCCACCGTGCCATTCTCTTTTCGGTGACATCTAATCTATTTCCTTGTGCTTTCTTTATAGGCCATGTATCTGCTCTGTACATCATTACTGGTTTAACCACTGTTTTGTAAATCATCCCTTTATTCTTCACCGTGATTCTGCGGTCGCAGAGAATGCCACATACTTTCTTCCAATTTCGCCATCCCTCTTGCAATCTGTGTGTTATTTCATTGCCATTCCCAGTCTGAGCCTAAATATTTAAAACTTTTCACTTTATTCAATCGTTCTTGCAACATCACTTCTCCATTTCCTTCTCTGTTAAACTCAAGATAGTCAATTTTCTTTCTACTAATCTTCCAGAGACGTCCTCAAACTCTCTACTTTCCTTTCAAGTTCTGTTCTATTAATGTTGCATAGTACAATATCATCAGCAAACAACATACACTAGGGGGATTCATCTCTCACATCCTGAGTTACAACGTCTATGACTAAGTTGAAGAGGTATAGACTTAAGACTGAATCCTGGTGTAATCCAACCATAGCGGGGATTTGACGTGTCAATCCCACGCTACTTCTTACCTGAGTTCTAGCTCGTGTATTCATATACTGGATTAACCTTACATATTTCTCTGGCACTCTGTCGTAGGCCTTCTCCAAATCAATAAAGATCACATGCAATCCGTTTTGCTTTTTCTGGTGCTTTTCTATAGTTTGTCTTACTATAAAACTTGTGTCCGTTGTACTTTTTCCTGGCATAAATCCAAATTGTTGTTTCTTCTCGTAATCTTTCTTTTACAACTTTCTCCCGTGACAATAATTTGATTTCTCTATAGTTTCCACAATCCTTTTTCTTTAAAAAGTGGTACAATAATATTATCCCTCCATTCCTTCGGCATTTTTTTCCTGTTCATACCTTTATTTTTTTTTTTTCATCAGGTCCCATACAATATCTATACCTTTTGGTCCCAAACTCTTCCACGCTTCTACTAGTATGCTATCAGGACCTCGTAGCTTTTCCAGTCTTCATTCCGGATCTGTAGCTTATCTCTACTTCTTCCCGGCTTACTCTTGTTGTCGGTCCAAGATTTAGAGTTCCATTGCTAAGAACTTTCCTTGAATTTTCTTCATTTAGGAGCGTTTCGAAATATTCGGCCCATCTCTCTCTGATTCTGTCTTCAACGGTAAGCACTAATCTTTATCATCCTTAATTTGCCTACTATGGATAATGTCCTTTGTTGCCTTGTCTCTGATTTTTGCTAACCTCTATACCTTCTTCACTCCACCTGGTGATTCAGGTTCGTCATACAGTTCATTCCAGGCTTGCGCTTTTGCTCTAGCCACTGCCCTCTTTGCTTTCCTATTAGCCACTTTGAAGCTAATCTACTCTCCTGTCCCTGAAGCATGCCATCTAGTTTTAGCTTTCCTGTTCGCTTCAATAGCTTCTTGCACTTTCTCATTCCACCACCACGTCTCTGTGCCTGCAGAGCAGGAAGTCTTTCCACAAGTTCTACCCAAAGTCTTCTCTGAGGCGGTTAGCATGACCCTATTGCTTACATTCCACCACTTTTGCAAATCCTCTTCTTGCCGATTTATTCTTTCGTTCTCTTCTATCAACAATTTTCTTAGTTTCTCCCCTTTCAGTCTCCACCATATAATTTTGGGCTCTCCATTTCGTGGCCTCCTATTATTTCTACCTGCAAACTCCCAGTCAACACTCACCACTCTGTGTTGGGGGGGGGGGCACGCTTGCTTTCGCCATTTATAACCTTGCAGTTCTTAAGGTAAAGGTCGATTTGACTTTCTTTTCCACTACTCTTGTAAGTTAAAAGATGCTCATTCTTCTTCTGGAAAAAGTACAGCAAATCGCCAGATCAAATGCCGTTGCAAAGTCTATTACTCTCTCTCCTTCTTCGTTCCTATCTCCCACACACCAGCCACTGTGAAAACTTTCAACTGCACATACCTTACTAACAATGTTGAAATTATGATACCGTGGTGGTGACGTGCTGACTTACTTACTGGGAAGCCTTCGGATCGAAGCCCGGGATCCACCGATCAGATTTGTCATGGGTTTCGTCAGTTTCAAAAGAGGAATGTAAGGATGATCCCTTAAATGGTAGTGGATAATTCCTCTATTCATTTCATTTCTTTGGAGGAGTAAAGCTATGATTGGAAACGGACCAAGGCTTAAAATGTCAGTAAGCACTGAAAAAGAAAGTAAAGTAGTAGACCTGTACGTTATTGCCTCCCATTAGATGTAGGAATTGAATACAGGGTTGGGAGCCTTTCATGGAGGTTTCACTGCTTTCCTTAATCAGACTACGTAAAGAATGCGATTTCATGCCAATTGTCACACGTGCTGATTGTCATACGTCTGACATTACCTGCCAAGGATTGCCCAACATCCAGAATTTTACGACTCTTTCATGCACAAAAAACAACTTTCTAAAGATCTTTATTGTAGCAGGCGTAAATCGACCTCAAATACCGGTTTTACAAGTGACAGCGCAGAAAAAATAAATAAAAAAGTTGACTAAAAAAAGAAAGAAAAAA